>OY482671.1:73129072-73369072 GCA_960531455.1 Urophora cardui | reverse complement strand
TGATGATTTTAGTAACATTAATGTTCTTTGTGACAAGGTAAATAGTGATCTTGCACTTATTCGTTGCTGGGCGAGTACCAACGGACTCTGCTTAAATGCTAAAAAGTCGTATGTATTACCAATCGCAAAAAAAACAATTTCCTAGAGACCAAATTCCTCCGCTTAACATTGGCAACTTTACTCTGACGTTTGTTAATAAAGTCAAAAACCTTGGCTTTATTATAAATTCAGATTTGACTTGTCTTGATCATATAAACTCGGTGGTGAGTAAGGTTTACTATGTGTTGCGCAATCTGAGAAAAACTGCTAGATTTACACCCGTTGGCATTAGGAAAAAACTTGCAATGCAGTTGATTCTACCGATAATAACATACTCTGAATTAGTCTATAATAAGTTGGACTCACGTTCTGCCCACAAAATTGATGTTGCGTTCAATCATGTTACACGGTATGTTTATGGTTTAAGTAGATACGAGCACATCTCTTCGTGGGCAACTCGGCTCCTAGGGTGTAGCATAGTTGAGTACCATAAGGCAAGAACTTGTGTATTTTTATATCGTCTAATAATATCAAAGAAACCTTACTATTTATACGAAAAGCTGGTTTTCTGCAAATCTGCGCGTACGTGTAATCTTGTTGTGCCTGACTTCAGTTATGTAAATTCAACAAGGCTGTTCTTCATTAGTGCCATACGTATTTGGAACTCCATCCCTGCTGCTACGAAAAATACTATGAGTCAGAACAACTACAGACAGGTTATTTTTGATTATTTTTCAACAAACTAGTTTTTCTTCTTTTTTATCTCCTTTTTTTTCTTTTTCTTTTTCTTTGACCATCTTAATGTAAATCTTTACTCGCACTGTACTAATTGATTGAAATATTTTATAGTTATGTATTTCTAAATGTATTGCTTCTGCTATTACCAAATTTTGGAGTTATTTCAAATGTTATTAGAATTGTATGTCGTGCTATAAAAGATCTTTGTATCTTATTGTACCAATTTTTTAAATAAATAAATGAAATGAAATAAAAATCATTATCATTATCATTATCATTATCATTATCATTATCATTATCATTATCATTATCATTATCATTATCATTATCATTATCATTATCATTATCATTATCATTATCATTATCATTATCATTATCATTATCATTATCATTATCATTATCATTATCATTATCATTATCATTATCATTATCATTATCATTATCATTATCATTATCATTATCATTATCATTATCATTATCATTATCATTATCATTATCATTATCATTATCATTATCATTATCATTATCATTATCATTATCATTATCATTATCATTATCATTATCATTATCATTATCATTATCATTATCATTATCATTATCATTATCATTATCATTATCATTATCATTATCATTATCATTATCATTATCATTATCATTATCATTATCATTATCATTATCATTATCATTATCATTATCATTATCATTATCATTATCATTATCATTATCATTATCATTATCATTATCATTATCATTATCATTATCATCATTATCATTATCATTATCATTATCATTATCATTATCATTATCATTATCATTATCATTATCATTATCATTATCATTATCATTATCATTATCATTATCATTATCATTATCATTATCATTATAATTATCATTATCATTATCATTATCATTATCATTATCATTATCATTATCATTATCATTATCATTATCATTATCATTATCATTATCATTATCATTATCATTATCATTATCATTATCATTATCATTATCATTATCATTATCATTATCATTATCATTATCATTATCATTATCATTATCATTATCATTATCATTATCATTATCATTATCATTATCATTATCATTATCATTATCATTATCATTATCATTATCATTATCATTATCATTATCATTATCATTATCATTATCATTATCATTATGATTATCATTATCATTATCATTATCATTATCATTATCATTATCATTATCATTATCATTATCATTATCATTATCATTATCATTATCATTATCATTATCATTATCATTATCATTATCATTATCACTATCATTATCATTATCATTATCATTATCATTATCATTATCATTATCATTATCATTATCATTATCATTATCATTATCATTATCATTATCATTATCATTATCATTATCATTATCATTATCATTACCATTATCATTATCATTATCATTATCATTATCATTATCATTATCATTATCATTATCATTATCATTATCATTATCATTATCATTATCATTATCATTATCATTATCATTATCATTATCATTATCATTATCATTATCATTATCATTATCATTATTAGGGCAACAGAAAATATGCCCTAAAAAATTCGTTTTTAGCGCTAAAAATATGTCCTTAAAAATATGGTTTAAGCGCTAAAAATATGCTCTTAAAACTTGGTTTAAGCGCTGAAAATATGCCCTTCAAATTTTTTTTATATACTTAATAAAAAGATATACGGCATGGTAGGTTGTGTGCTCCCCTTTCATGCAAGAGATTCCAGGTTCAAACCCTGGCCCATACAAATATCAAAAATTAGTTTTAAATAAAATTAGAACACTTTTTGTAATAAAAAATATTTTTATTAAAGGTACATATTTGTTTTTATAAGTACAAAAGCGAAATAAAAAATTCACATTTTATTAAATTACTAGCTGGTCCGGCAGACGTTGTTCTGCCTAAAATTTATTCCTATAAAGCTATAAAACTGTAAATTCTCTGAACAAAAGAGATATGTGTACATATATTCGCCGCGACAAACCTAATTTCTCCTATCCCCATCTCTATCTCTGTCTCTATCTCTATCTTTATCTCTATCTCTATTTCTATCTCTATCTCTATTTTTATCTCTATTTCTATCTCTATCTCTATCTTTATCTCTATCTCTATCTGTATCTCTATCACTATCTTTATCTCTATCTCTATCTCTGTCTCTATCTCTATTTCTATCTCTGTCTGTATCTCTATTTCTATCTCTATCTCTATTTCTATCTCTATTTCTATCTCTATCTTTATCTCTATCTTTATTTCTATCTCTATCTTTATTTCTATCTCTATTTCTATCTGTATCTTTATCTCTATTTTTTTCTTTTCTATCTCTATCCCTATTCCCATTCCTATCACTATCTCAAAATGTATGGGAAAATATTTTTTTTTTGCATTTTTCGGGAATTTTATTGGATATTCTCCTATTCTGAATTGGTGTCAATCATCCAAATCGGTGCAGGCGTTCTTGAGTTATACGCGTTTGTACTAACGCCACTTCCTTTTATATATATAGATAATACTTTTTGTAACAAAAAATTATTTTTATTAAAGGTACATTTTATAGGTACAAAAGAAATAAAAAAAATTCACATTTGCGAAACACATCTTCCAAAATAAAACAAGTATTTTAACATACGAAAATCTATATATATATTAGGGCGGGTCAATTTGTACTGACGAAAAAAAAACCTACTTTGTTTCGGCCACAGCTGCATTCTCTGATCGATTCTAAACAAAAAAGTCCAAAGCAGCATAATTCTAAAATGAAGTTTGACCCTCCGCAATTTTGATTTTAGATAGTCATCCCTAAAAATTTTTTTTACATTTGTTAAAAAAAATGTAGTTGAAGATACTCAAATTAAATTTTGAGATTTATTTGAGTTGAACCCATCCCAAATTTATTACGGATATTCTGAATGCGTCATTGTATTCTACAGGCAAAAATTCAGTTGATGTGTTTCGGCGTTTCACTTAGATATTTCAAACTTTTAAGATATACCTGTTGTAACATAAAATAATTGGGAGAAATTCTAAAGAAGGGGTTTGTAAAATTATTGTATTTCCCTAAAAAATAATCAAATTGCATACTTACTTATTCAAATTGCTATTGCTGTAAACTACAAAATTTTGCGATAAATTTTCAAATAGATTTTCAAATAGAAAACTATGTCGATTGTCGCGGTAAGTTTTTAAACGTAGAAAAAGATCTTTCCACGTCAACTGAAGGTATCGGGACGTATTTAAAAGCAAGTGCTACACGTTCAATATGAATATTGCGATATTTTTCTCGCTCTGAGGTTCAAGATATTTTACTTCCGTCATTTTCGCGCTTTCACTTTCAATTCGTTTATTGCCAATATTGCGATCAGGATCGCGGATTTCAAAATTTCTAAACATTTTGCGATCCAGAATCGCGAGCCATCAATACTCGATAATACACTATCAATATGAATCGCGATCCACGGATTTCATCAATATATATTGACCGTCTGACGTATGCCTATGTATGTAGATACACAGCTGATTCGTGTAGCACATTTGAATGAAGCATTAAGGTTGTTCTCTGTGTCTAATATTTTTGCCGAGATATCATGATATCTTGAGAAATTTGCCACACAGAGAGAGCGCACCTTTAAGAAAATAAAATTCTAACTGACTTCGTTGTGAACTAGCATGTTAGTCATATTCTTTCCACTCTTTATACAACTGTTGTCGCTTTGCTTTGCTTGCTTCAATTTCGAATTAATCAATTTTTTATCTGAATAAAATAAAATACTTAAAAAAAAGAACTAGAAACATAAATTCAAACTCACTTCTCATAGAAGACCATTGTGAATGTAATAACATGGTTGCATTTCCCGTGATATTTTTCTCATGATATCACATATCACGGGTTGGGGTATGAGAAATTTGCCGAAGCTCCAAATTTGACAAGACGTGTATTTTGTTGTTGTGCTCGGCAAATTTATCACACTTATGTCATCTCGGCAAATTTGCCAGGCCAAAATCACAGAGAGAGAACAACCTTATTGCGAACATGATTAAATTCGCCTTGAACTTGTCAGACAAAGAGGAATGGCAAATAGTATGCGCATATACAAAACAAAGATGCCAGAGTACAAAATTTATATAAAAACAATTTTACGAGCGAGATGGAAAAATACGACGAAATACTATCCTAAAATATGAATTTATAGCAAAATATGCCAAAAATATGCAAATAAATCAAGATATGCAAAAATAAGCCTTTTGACCTAAATATGCGAAAATATGCCCTAACAAGTTAGGCTTATTCTCTTCGCCTTGAGCTAAAACGCCGATATATATTTATCATATGTAAATAGGAATGCAACAGAAAAATATGCATTTGCATATCTTCTGTTGCCCTAATCATTATCATTATCATTATCATTATCATTATCATTATCATTATCATTATCATTATCATTATCATTATCATTATCATTATCATTATCATTATCATTATCATTATCATTATCATTATCATTATCATTATCATTATCATTATCATTATCATTATCATTATCATTATCATTATCATTATCATTATCATTATCATTATCATTATCATTATCATTATCATTATCATTATCATTATCATTATCATTATCATTATCATTATCATTATCATTATCATTATCATTATCATTGTCATTATCATTATCATTATCATTATCATTATCATTATCATTATCATTATCATTATCATTATCATTATCATTATTATTATCATTATCATTATCATTATCATTATCATTATCATTATCATTATCATTATCATTATCATTATCATTATCATTATCATTATCATTATCATTATCATTATCATTATCATTATCATTATCATTATCATTATCATTATCATTATCATTATCATTATCATTATCATTATCATTATCATTATCATTATCATTATCATTATCATTATCATTATCATTATCATTATCACTATCACTATCATTATCATTATCATTATCATTATCATTATCATTATCATTATCATTATCATTATCATTATCATTATCATTATCATTATCATTATCATTATCATTATCATTATCATTATCATTATCATCATTATCATTATCATTATCATTATCATTATCATTATCATTATCATTATCATTATCATTATCATTATCATTATCATTATCATTATCATTATCATTATCATTATCATTATCATTATCATTATCATTATCATTATCATTATCATTATCATTATCATTATCATTATCATTATCATTATCATTATCATTATCATTATCATTATCATTATCATTATCATTATCATTATCATTATCATGTTCAATGTTCCTTCTCAAGATAATCGAGACCTTGTTCCCAAAACACGAGCCCCTAATAATTTCACGAGGTTATGCCAAAGAACGGTCCTCACTAATAACAGAAGAAGAACTCCTGGAGGTAACTAAAAGATTACAGGATAAAAAAGCGCCTGGGGTGGACGGAATACCCAACAAAGCCCTAAAAGAGGCAATAAATTCAAACGTAAGCATGTTCGCATCGATGTACAATGCATATATAACAGAGGGTATCTTTCCCACCCCATGGAAAATCCAACGCTTAGTTTTGATACTTAAACCTAAAAAAGCCCCAGATGAACCTTCGTCCTATCGGCCTATTTGCATGCTAGATTCAATTGGTAAGATATATGAGAAATTAATATGCAACCGATTGGAGATCGCTATCCAAAACGCCGGCGGACTCTCAGAAAGGCAATTCGGATTTCGAAAAGGCAAATCGACGATTGATGCCAAAAGAGCGGTAATTAATATCGCAAAAATCGCCGTTAGTGGTAAAAGATGGAAAGGGGGCTCAATAAAGTACTGCGCCCTTATTACCCTTGATGTAAAAAACGCCTTTAACTCGGCTGGATGGTCCCACATAATAAGGGCACTACGCAATTTCAAGGTGCCGCAATACCTCATGAACATTATTCTGAGCTATTTCACTGATAGAATACTCATATATGATTCTGACGAAGGCGTTAAGAATTACACTATTTCTAGCGGAGTTCCGCAAGGCTCGGTCCTTGGCCCGTTGCTATGGAACGTAATGTATGATGATGTCCTAAAGCTCCCTCAGCCATCAAACGTGAAATTGATCGCTTACGCAGACGATTTAATAGTCGTAGGAGTCGCCAAACATCTTGAAGACCTCCGACGCGTTTGCAACGATACAATTTGTCGAATTCGTCACTGGTTTACGCTATTAAACCTTAGCCTGGCAGAAAATAATACTGAGGTACTTCTCGTAAGTACAAGGAAAGTGCAAGAGGAAATTTGTGTATCTGTTGGAGACTGCGAGATAATCTCCCAGCCAACTCTGAAATACTTGGGAGTAATCCTAGATGGCAAGCTAACATTTAAAGACCATCTCAATAACGTGGCAAAAAAAGCATTGAAAATGTATGGTGGACTCTCAAGAATGATGGCGAACAAGGGATGCGTGCGCGCAAGCCGTCGGCATCTTATTTCAAGAGCAATTAGTTCAGTGTTACTTTATGCGGCCCCGGTGTGGATCGACGCCCTCGAGCGTAAGTCCTACGTGAAAGGAATACAGTCGGTGTATCGACTCGCCGCTCTTCGAGTTATAAGTGCATTCCGAACTATCTCTGGCGATGCAGCTGAAGTCCTTGCAAACATGTCTCCAATTGATATCCAAGAACGAGAAGTGTGCGAGTTATATAACGCAACAAAGCCAATCACATGCATCGAAAAAGCAGATATAAGAAGAAGGTGCCGCCTAATGTGGCAGCAACGCTGGGAAGCCTCATCGAAAGGTCGATGGACGTACAGGCTTATACCGAACATTAGCAGTTGGGTAGATAGAATGCACGGCGAGCCCAATTTCCACCTCACCCAGGTCCTTAGTGGACATGGGTGCTTTAGGGCTTACCTTTATAGGTTCAAGTTAGATGAGAGTCCCTTTTGTCCTGAATGTCCAGGGAAGGTAGAAAGTGCAGAACATGTGTTTTTTGAATGTCCTCGATTCTTAGCAGAACGTAGGCGAATACAGGGTATATCAGGAACAGCTGTCACGGTGGAAAATTTGACTGCACTGATGTGCCAGTCCTCTGCTATATGGGATATAGTTAGCGAGGTCTCAGCCTCAATTATGAACCAACTGCGTTTAATAGATCAACGTAGGCGTCGGTCCGTCCGCAAATAAATTATGGAGACTTAAACGTCTAATCCCCACTCCCAGGAAGTAATACCTTGTCCGGTGGTTACGTGGGAGTATTGTCTGGGGCGGGAGTAGGTTAGGTTTAGCGGGTTGAAGTCTCGCACTTGTCGGCTTTTGATGCTTCCCCCTACTTAAAAAAAAAAAAAAAAAAAAAAACATTCATAAATACAAAACTATCGGTCAATCATCCACGGCCGGTACAGTACAAGCAAACATACGGGTGGAAAAACCCTGCATTTTTCTTTGTTTGCCTAGCTGAAAAAATGAATGCATCCAATGAATGCGCCCAAACTTTGAGTCCACATAACATTGAGTGATTATAACTCGCTGTTCAAGTTCTAAATGAACAGTTAACGCCTTGCATTCATGTCTGGTTTATGGTGTTATTGCGAGTCGTGTTTTTGTATGCGACGAATGAATTGAGTTCGGCGCCAGCGAATAACAATAACACACAACATCGTCTTTCTGTTTGTAGTCTATTTATTCGCACACATCGTCGCCGCTGAACACGAGTTAAGAGAACGATAAATGAATTCTGCTGTGCATTCATAGCGTATGTTAACTCTTGCAACCCTTTAATATGTACATATGTATGTAGTATGTATATGCAAAAAAATGTTAAACGAAAGATTCAATAATGTATAATAAACATGCAAAATTGCATTACCTGCTTTCCATTCCACCAGATCGCAGGCATACCGGCGCACAGTGGTTCGGCTCCATACATTTTGCGGAAAAAAATAGAAGGAGTGGTCCTAGGCCATTGAAATTTTGCGCAGAGGTTATATGTGAGCTAATTAAGAAATTTTCAAGAAATGGTTGAAATCGGTCAACCCCTAGAGGTACCTCCCTTGGACCTATAAAAAAATGATTTAAATACAAATTTTAGTTTCAGCTAAAAAAAATTAAGATATCTTCACGAAACTTGGTACTTGAGTTACCCTCATTAAAGGCATTGACAGAACCAAAAATTGTTGAAATCGGCCAGTCCCTAGGGGTACCTCCCCTGGACCTATAGTAAAAATTTTTAAAGAAAAATTTTAATTTTAGCTCAAAAAATTAAGATATCTTCACGAAACTTGGCGCATAAGTTACTGTCATGAAAGATATCGACAATACCAAATATAGGCGTGATTGGCAAACAACCACGCCCACTTTTCCTACACCTTTTATTCAAAAACAAATAAAGATATACATTTTCAGTAACTGAAAAGAGCCCTTGTACAAATTTGATGTACTTAATGATTATATTTATAATACATATAATCGAAAATATAACTATGTATGTATATATGGACAAAAAAAACAAATATAAGAAAAATGTTTAACGATTTAGTATATCCTTGATAACAGGATCCAATTCCACACACTTTTTGTTGGGTTGTCGTCTTATGGACTTTATATAATGATCAGAACTTGCCAGTAATCGATTAATAACATCCGTATTGGTAGAAATTCTATCACTTTTCCTAGAAAACAAAAGCCTAGAAATCACAAGCCCCATTAACTAGTAAGGGTTAACTCAGTACATGATAAAGAGTTCAACTTTTCTGCTGAGAATGTATCAATAAGTCTTCTTGTTGTGTGATCAAGTAAACTTTGCAAATTAACAGCAGCATATGTATGTGTCTGTTACTACAATTTCGTCGGGATAACATTTTTTTTTTTCATCTAATACCTTAAAATAAGCTGGCAAAATGTTTAAACAAATGTGTTTGTTGCTATTGTTGTTTGCAAACCGCAATGTTATGACGAATGTGTTTATCGTTATTTTTGTTTGCATTACCATTGATTCTAACAAATTAGGTGTATAATTTACCAATCTGCATTTTTATCTAATCCTCTCGGTGCCTTCATATTCGTAAACAAAAAAATGTCACATAAGATGTAAACGTTAATATATACGCATGAGCCTAAAAGTATGCTACATTTTGTCAATTTTATCAAAATTTGATGGGACTTTCGACATTTAAATCAAGTTTACATCGATTGGGGAAAATATGGGAAACAATTTTTAACAGAAATCGATAGAAGACATTCCAAACTGTCATTTTATTACAGTTAGTGAGTGTAGCACGCTGTATCACACAAACTTTTTGTCCATCGAAGTTAGAAAAGGTAGCATTTTTGAAGTACCATTTTTGCTGGCCTATATTTTTTTTCAATATTTGGCCGATTGCACTGATTTTTTCTTTAATTAGTCAAGGAAGTGCTATATTTTCTTTTAAACTCACAACAGGGACAATGGAGATATAAGTTATAAGGAAAATGTATAGCTAAAGTTAGCAAAAATTTCAAGCAGTTTTTGTTGAATAAAAAGTTTCTGACTTCTGATACCATTATTTAAAAAAAAAATCAACTTTTTGCAAAGTAGTTATGAATTGTTCATATTTTGACATTTTTTTATAAGACTACATCATTAGAATCTGAAAATTATGTATTGAAAAAAATGAATTTTTTCCGCGGCTGAACCACTGTGCGGCGTACCATTTAGTATAATTACATACTAAAGGGCTGCAAGAGTGCTGAAAAAGTTAACTCTGAGCTACACAAAAAAATTTTGAACTTGAACGCACACAACAATGCAGGCCATGCACTCAAATGTTTGAGTGAAATAAATACGAGGCCTCTGAGTGAACACAACAGCAGTGTCCGCTCAACTCGTAGCACTCTCACAAGCAACGATCCACTCTTAGCAGAACACGTGTCGCAATGGACTTCATTGTTTTTGTGTGAATGAATGCTGTGCACGAAAATTTGTGTGCGAGTGAATGAAGTTTATGAGTTAACACTGTTAACTCTGTCAACTGCTATGACTAGTCGTGCGTCATTGCGTGCAAAAAAGCAGTGGCATATGTACATACATATGTATGGACATATGAACGTGTTTTTCACAGAGATTCAACATTAAAATTCCTTTGGGTTTCTCACAGACAAAAAATAAGACTTTATGTCTGTGATAAAAAGATACTTTTGAAATCGATTTGTAAAAAAGGGCGTTTTCTGGCGTCATGTGTGGCTAGTATAATTCACAAAAAAAAATTGAGAGGTACATACTGAATATTTTTTATATCACCAATTTTTTTTTTTATAAATAATACTAAGTAGAACACGGAAAAAATTAAAATTACTCACTGTCAAAAAAAAAATTTTTAATATACATTTTTCAATGATTGTTTGGATTTTTGTTTCCAATTATCTAATTGCTATTTTAAAAACTTAAAATTTTCGATATCTGGTTTTTCAGTATCTTTTCAGGATAGCAAGCAAAAAATGATTCCTGGGGTTCATTGACAAACTTTTCTCAGAAATAATTGTAGTATTATGAATGTTATAAGTTTTTTGACCCATTGCAACTTGATAAATATTTGTGCCGTTTTAAATTACATACATACATTTTTGAAGTGAGTTATTCACCCTTGCTAATAAATTGTGTACAATGAAGCGGCAGTACATGTTTGATCTCTGAGCGCCGTTCGAACTTTTTATTAATTATACATTTGTAGATTTTTTCAAAATAAAACTAATATATACATGACCCAGATATGACCCAGCTAGTATTTTTGATAAAAAAAAATATACAAAGACATTCATACTAGAGCTTACGATTTCTCGAGTTCGAGCGAGACGAGATTTCTCGCGAGACTCGAGTTCTCGCGAGATTCTCGAATCTCGAAAATCTCGAAAGGCTCGCGAGCTTCTCGACATTCAACAACATTACAGCAGTATAAGAATACTATGCTGTTTCGTAACTTGTTCTGTTTGTATGTACTTACATGTGTATGAATATGTGCCATTTATGCCATTCCCATGTGTTTTTTGCAAAACTCCGAGTGAAATACAATTAAAATTTCATAATATTAAATTTTTTCTTTCCAATGACATATGAAAAATTTTTGATATTAAAATTTTTTTGACATACACATAATATGTTATCGAGAAATCCGAGAAACGATATTTAATCGAGAACCCGAGTCTCGGGTTTCTCAATCCTCGAATTTCTTGACACTGCTCGAGATCGAATCGTAAGCCCTTATTCATACCCAGATGATTAAAAAGGATCAGATTTAAAATAATTTTCTATTTCTGTGTGAGGAAATTCAAATATGTAAAAAGTATCAAATACTACCTACTCTGAAAAAAAAACGTTGTAAATCTAAAGACTTTCGCTGTTAAATCTACTACTACTTTCCGCAGTTGAAATGTGCCCAACAACGCTCCGTTGTTGTTTCAAAGCTTGTTGATTTAAGTCAATAACGGAGATTGTTGGAAAAAATTTTCACCTAAAAATAAAATTTTGTTTGCATTTTACTCTTCATCTTCTCTCCGCACGGGTCCCAACTGCAAATATGTAGCCTCCGCTTGTTCTCCTATTCTTCTCTCCTTCTTATCATTCACTGGTTGCTATCTTTATTTCTTATTCTGCTTTTTCTTCTTTATTTTATATTCTCCTCCGGATTCAAACCATGACATCAACCTGAAATTCTATCCAGCCATCACATAGTGGAACATTCAACATTATATTGAATTGTAGTAACCTATTAATACTTCAATTTTCTGAAAAGGAATGCATGAATTATTTTAATCATTGTAAAAACAAAATTTAAAAAAATTGTGTTCATTAGTTTTGTTTACAACGGAAACTGTTGGGTCAAATACTTTTGCCTTTAAATCAACAACGGGGAGAAAATTGTTGCTAAAAATAAACTTTTGTTTGGATTTTTCTCTTCATCTTCTCTCCATCATTATTTTTTTTTGTTGGTTTTCTCACAAAAAAATATTTTCTCACAAAATTTTTTTTAAAGGCAAGCAAGTTTTTGAAACAACAACGCCCGTTTTTGAATAAATTGTTGAATCAAAAACTTTGCTGTAAAAACAAATACTTTTGCTGTTGAATCAAAGACGGAGATTCAACAGCCGAAAGTTGTTGGTTTAACTACGGGTATTTTTTTCAGAGTATGTATGCAGATTTATGTACATACATATGTACATATGTATATTTTATTTTTGTACATACCGGAAATTTTAAAATAAAAACAAGAAAAATATGTGAACATAATCCATTTATTAAATCACAAATAAAATTAATATTAAATTACAAAATTATTATTTACGTATTTGTATGTAAAAACATTATTTTGCCTACTGAAAGAGGCTTAGACCCAATAATACATCGCTTTTCACAAAGTAAATTTTTAGCATTTGAAAATATTCTCTCAGACGAGGCACTACTTGCTGGTACTGCTAAAATTTTTAAACTCAATTTAAAAAGCAGTAGAAATCTAAGTTTATTTAATTCCCACCATTTTAAAACATCAAATTCGTCGTGCTTTACTTCGTTAACATTCTCGTATAAAACATTTCATTTTCAGCTTGATCAAGATTATTTGCTGAATTTGTGGGCTGACTAAATCCTGAAAACAGTCTGTATTATTTGAGAGCATTTGGTTAACTAATTTCATTATTGCTTTGATCCTGTTCAGTAATCATTTCTTCTAACCTATTTTTGCAATAGAGTTTTATCTCCATCTTTTTTTCGCTTGTATATTGCAGCAATCTCTTGATTGGTGGAAACAAAACAAAGCAAGTTTGTGAAAAATTGATTAGTTTTTAATTACCACATCACCTATCAATTTGCTGAGATGAAGTTTAAATTATTTTATACATTCTAACTCATCATTACTATTTGCGTCACACTTTCGTTTTAAAAAGTAAACGTGCACAATCACTAAATATAAAGTCGGGTACTTATCTCCTTCTAGTTCGTTAGATTATTTTTTTTTTTTGCAACTGAATTACTTACATCCATTATTTTTATAAAAAATCCAAAGTCCGGTTAAAAAATTTAAGCGGTCTGTATACGTGGTAGTATCTCTGTTTTCACAATATAAATGAAATATTTTTTGCTAACTTTATATATATACGTATATGCATTTACATCCATACATACATATGTATGTATATACATTCATAAATACATAACTATCGGTCAATCATCCACGGCCGGTACAGTACAGGCAAACATACAGGCGGAAAAACCCTGCATTTTTCTGTGTTTGCCTAGCTGGAATAAATGAATGCACCCAATGAATGCACCCAAACTTTGAGTTCACATAACATTGAGTGATTATAACTCGCTGTTCAAGTCCTAAGTGAACAGTTAACGCCTTGCATTCATGTCTGGTTTATGGTGTTATTGCGAGTCGTGTTTATGTATGCGACGAATGAATTGAGTTCGGCGCCAGCGAATAACAATAACACACAACATCGTCTTTCTGTTTGCAGTCTATTTATTCGCACACATCGTCGCCGCTGAACACGAGTTAAGAGAACGATGAATGAATTCTGCTGTGCATTCATAGCGTATGTTAACTCTTGCAACCCTTTATTACATACCTACTAGAGGTCGGAAAATATCGATAGAACCATCGATAGTGTACGATAGTTTTTTGCAAACTATCGATAGTATATCGATAGTTGACGATAGTTTCGGGTGATTTGGTAGAGTCTACGGCTACGCTCATACTGTAATCGCCTTTTGCCGTCCGGCAGCAAACACATCCACAAACACATCTGTTCTGAGCTCACCCGATTTCACCCGAATGTAAACAAACTATGTCCACCTGTCCTGGTCTTATTCTTACCAATACATGAAAGTAATAGAAGATGATGCAATAAAACTTTTTTCAGTACATTGTTTTGTTTTATTTATTTATTAGCCATTTATTCTTGTTCGAAAAAATTGATATATTAACCAGGGGCCATAACAATTATAACAAATAAATATAAAAATTACTTGATAACAATTATTGAGCAATGAAAAAATTTTTCCATCATCAATAACAATTACTCAAAGATCGATATTTTTTCGATCAGATCATAATTGTTATGAGCAATTGATATTTTTTTCGATGTTCCATAACAATTTCTGGATGATGGATATTTTTTAGATCAGCTCATAATTGTTACTAGCAATTAATATTGTTTTCGATCTTCCATAACAATTACTGGATGATGGATATTTTTTAGATCATCCCATAATTGCTATGAGCAATTTATATTTTTTCGATCTTCCATAACAATTACTGGATGATGGATATTTTTCAGTTCATAATTAATTAAGACTCGACCAAGTGATAGCCCTAGCCAAGCGCTTTCATTTGATACCCATTTTGCGGTGTTCGGTATTCTATATTCGTATTCCGTATCCATATTTATCCGCTTTTCCACAATTATGAGCTGACTCAGTTATCGATAAATTTATCGAAATATATCGTAGTCCAAATAAAACCTGGAGCCATCCCCTATCGTTTGATACCCATATTGTAGTGTAATTTTAATGTTTTTGGGCAATCACATTTTGACCGATAACTCAGTTATCGACAAATTTATCGAAATATATCGAAGTCCAAATGAAACCTGGGGTCATCCCCTTTCGTTTGATACCCATATTGTAGTGTAATTTTAATGTTTTTGGGTAATCACATTTTAATCGACCATGCGACTAGAACGCATAGTCGTATTTATGTTGCTTTGACTACTTGCTAGTCAGCAATTCAAACCCTGCATGGAATAGTTACCGTTTGTTTGGTGCCTAGTGGGCACATTTCAAATTTTCAATAAACTATCGATAGTTCAAACGATAGTCGAAAACCATCGATAGTGTAAACGATGTCCAGAAACCATCGATAGTGACGATAGTGCCATCGATAGTTTCCGACCACTAATACCTACATACCTACATGCATACATATGTATTTCATATGTTCATCCTCAAAGGAGTGGCACATGTACGTGCGTACGACACATACATGCACAAAGGACTTTTATTTTTTCTCTGCCCAAAATATCCGTCCTTTCGCGACAGAAATTTTTCGCAGCTCAGCGATAACCGTCACTGTCCAACAGTGACGAAAAAAATTGAAAATAAAGGTTTCCCACTGAGGGAAACAGCTAGTCTGTAAACAATAACTGTTATCGGCGTTGCTCAACTGTTATGCTTTTGTGTTTACATGAAACTGTTATTTTAGGACACTTAGAACAGGGCTGCTCAACGCTCTTGTATTGAAAGTACAAAACTCAATACATCTACAAATTTTGTATATGCACTGAAAAATTTTTTTGCTCATTTAAATTTTTTTATGAATTCCAATAAAATATTATTTTAGAAATTATTTGCAAATGGTAGTATCACATACATACAAATTTTTTTTATTTTTTATATGAAAATGTTTTGAATACTAATTTTTTACAGTGCTTTCATTTTTTGATTTTTTGTTTCATTACACATTTGTTATTGTAAATTTCGATTTCTTACGGCAGTGCTCGAGCTCCTATACAAAGTGCCTTTGCTCTGCACATTCAATATGAATCATAGGCACATACATATAAAATTTTTTTATATCTGTGCTTATGGCAGTGCAAAGAAAATTTTATTTTCATATTTGAAGTGAAAATATGTATCTGTGGCTATGATTCGGTACAAAACAAAAACAATTGTGCTTTGAGTGCCTATGAGGTGAGCAGCCCTGACTTAGAAAAAACTTAACAGTAATGTTGGACTCTGCTGATAGGCAAAACGCTACCCGTGGGTAGCTTCGACGTGGCAGCGCTGTACATACACAAAAACGACGCTGCTAATTCTGCTCCGCTGTTCGCTGAATTTCTTCAGAATTTTGCCAAATGCTTGCCAGTTATTTCGTGGAAAATCTACGCAATGTCCAAAAAGGCATATATATTCATATTAAAGGAATTGCAAATGAATATTTTGTTTTATTCTGCGTTCAAATTTCAATCAACCAACACAATGAGTAATGACGATTGTGAATTAATGTTTTTCGCTGTAAAAGGCGATAATAATGCACGATGCTTACTCTTACTTATTATTTCACCTTTCTAATTTTAAACTTTTTTTTTTGATTTTTAGTTCCTAAAAACATATCTCTCGTCATCATCATCAGATTAAAATTAAATTTCCTGCGATATAAGTAGGACCATATGTGTGTATATGCGCATCAAAATATATTTTCTATCAGAAATCCCCCATTTTTACTTTTGAATACGAATCAAACAATGTGGCAAGCATGTATTTGGTCGCGCACCAATACAATGACAAATTGTTACTGTGTTGGTGTGCCGATCACTGGTTTATATTAAAGGCCTTCAAATGTTGAACTATTTACAAACTTATAAATTTTTTTATAATTGTTTGGCATGCATGAACAGAGAAAAACAATTTTTCAATACATGCGACATATTGTGGCAGCATTATTGTTTATATTACAATTCCGTAAAAATTAGCATTGTGGGCGAAATTAAATCAAATTTTGCAAGTGGAAGAGTCCGTCCCTAAATATGAAGCTAATGTTGAGGAGGTCTCCGGACAACAATTTTTTTTTTTTTTTTTGATCCCGCGAAAAACCACCGAATTTTTTTCTTTTATTTTGTAACTTTGTTATTTGGATCCGATTTTTAAAATTGATATATCATTATTTTGGTTAAATAAAACCTGCAGAATGTACTCTCTGAGATGCATTATTTGAACTTTTTGGAAGCTAACTAATTTTTTCCTTAAGTGCAAGTAAGTTACTCTTCGATATGAACACAGGTATGTACATATGTAGTTTAAGATCATTATAGTAGCTTAGGTTAACACTTAAGGAAACACCTATTCGGTACTGACGCGATATAATTCTAACGAGTTTTATGCCTACTTGAAACGGTATTTACCAAGGCAGATGAATTTGATTTGATAAGCTTTTTCGGAGGGTTGCGGGCCACTTGTGAAGAGTGAACGCTATTATGAAAACTTTTTGTTGTTATCTGGACCAGGGATCATACCTGGATCTCTTGCATGCGGGGCAAACACGCTAGCCACTATGCCATAACAACACCAAGAAAACAACTACCTAAATTGAAATCAAATATGTATATGCATTGATTTTAGTGTCCTTTTGCATATAAAAAATAATTAATTATATAAAATTAAATAAAAATGACCAGCGAAAAAGAGGTTAAATTAAACATTGAAAATGGAATATTTTCCACCTCGGAAAAAAAATTTTAAAAGCGATTTCTTTAATATATTTAAAGAAATAAAAAATAATGGTGAAGTAATTAAGAACTTAATTTTTTTTCAGCGCTGTAGAAATGTGTATAAATTCAACGCTAAATGTACATCGAATGTCTTACGTCACAAGAGCTGAGAAAATAGTGTGCGCAATCAATTGTTAAGTGGGTTGTTGGCAATTTTTACATTATTTCGTTGTTATTAAATCAATTACATACCTATTTTCTTATGAAAAACAAAATAGTTTTATTTTGAAAATAATCTTTCTGATGATGCGCAGCTATGTGGCAGCGTTAATATATTTGTAGCAAATTCACAACAAGTTCTCATTTAAATTGCTTTTCATATTCCCCACGCTGTGCCAAAACTCTTCTATTTCGGTTTGTTCAAACAATTTTCTTGCATTCTAAAAATGTATACTCCCAAATAACAATAATAACACAGCTCAACAAAAATGTCGATATTTTGGTGCAGCCCTGCTTGTAACTGTAGTTGGTAGTATACGATGCACTGATAAAAAAATTATAACTTTTTTGAATCGTACGTGTAGTTTTTGAGATACGAGCCCTTAATAGGTTAAGGCATATTTGGCCCGATAACTATATTTCTGCGTGCCCTATCAATACACGTTTGACGTCTTAAAAAGGCAACATTCCACCGCTTCTATCGGTATATGAATTATTATTATAATAATTGGTAAACCAGTGTATATGCTAAGATATTTCGATATAATCTCTGATTAATTCTGCTTTCAACGATGTATAACTTTTTTATATCCGCTTAGGCGTTCGTATTATATTCTACTTTAGTCAATTTCTACTGTGAAATTTTTCAGTTACAAGCACGGCTGCACCAAAATATCGACTCTTTTGTTGAACTGTGTAATAATAAAATATTTATTATATTATAGTTTTGAAAGTAAAAAAGGACCAAAAGTGGCCCGAATTTTTAAAAAGGTTCAAATATTGCATATTTTTAAAAAGTTGGGTTCCGGTGGACTGGCTCTTAAAAAGGTTCAAATTGCCACTTTAGTGGCCTCAGCTGTAAAACTTCAAGACAGTATGTTTGGGTTGGAACAACATAGCAAGACAGTATGTTTGTGATGATATGGTATGACAATGTATGAAATTTTTGAAAAGGATAATTTTACAGAAAATTTTAAACTTTGCAGTACTTTAGTTTATATGTATTTACAAGCTGCACCCTGTCAAGCTTTGCTTCGGGCCACTTCCTATTATAGGCATTAGAAACAAAAAACGGCACACCTTAAAACAAATGGAAGTACCTGGAGGACCTAGTTATTTTTTTGTCGAGTAGTGTAATATAAGAAGTAAGGTACCCAGAATACTTCCATAAGGTACTGCAGAGGAAGCTGTCAATGCTATTAGACTTATAGGTCTGTAATCCTGGGATACATATGGCCAACCTTGCCTGCTTTTGGTATAAATACCAGGTTGGTAGTCCTCCACGATATAGGAATATGGTTTAGCCTGATGCATCCCTCAAAAATAAGACCAAGTCATTCCACCGTTCTGACCCCCAAAGTAAAATGACGGAAGTATTTTTTAATTTTTTGCACACGTTTTGACTGATATCTGCTAAAGCCACGATGACTCAAATTTCATATTATACCATCATTCCCAGTTGCATTGAAAGTATGCGCTGAGGAAGTTTGAGCTTTTATAAAATTAAGAAGCTCTTGCGATCACGGGCTTTTGCTCTAATAAAAAAGGAAGGCTTAATAAACTTACTGTAAAATCCCTTTGCAACTCGAAGTTAATTTTGCAATTACATGTACCGCTTGGCCTAGAAGTCAAATATTCTGCACAAGTCACATTGTCGTCAATGCGTTTACAGTAGGTATAGTCGTAAACAAATTCACTAACTTCATCTGAGAAATATAGCAATGCAACTCCCACTGGTATGAACAAAATACCAATGACGAAGAAAGTAGGTAGTACCGTACTTGCCGTTAATACAGGTTGCCATGCAGGAAGCCGCTGCTGCTTGAATGCAGAATCTGAAAGTTAAGCAATATATGTATGTATGAACATAAGTGTGAATAAATTCTTTAGTAAAACATTATGTAAGATTGAACAATGTTTTAGTGCATAGCACGAAGTTTTATTTATTTCAATTTTTAATTGTCGGGATTAAGTGGAAAAGAAATTCAACAACTATTAACAGCGAAGGTTGAGTGTATAGCTATTTCACGAAAAACCAAACCAAACAAAAAAAAAAAAACAACAACAAATGTTCATTGCGAACTGCCTACAACAAAAATTTAGAAATTTAGCACGTTTGAGTTGAGATTTTTTTGCTTTTGTTTTGAACGTACCAGCAATGAAAAGTTGCCTTTATACGAGTTAATGAACCCCACAAAATTTTATGGTGATAGGATAACGTTTTGAACTGCCCCCAGCCCCAATACGATCTGGTACTAATATGAAATTTTGAAAATTATAAAATCAAAAAACGAAGTATGATAATCGATAAACATGGTTAAGCTGAGTATTAAAGTGATTTTTTTTTGGAAACAACAACAAAAGTTATTAAAGGTCAAAGTTTATATTATGCATTTTTTAAATTGCAATTACTTAAAAGCTACTGAACCGATTTGGAATAGTTTTATACCATTCGATAGGTATTTTGATTCCCTTTAATTTGATATACATTTTATATATGAAAAGTAAGAGGGATAAACGGGGGGTTGACCGCGCAGGGGGGTATTATGGAACCCACATAAAATGTATATAAAATTAAAGGGAATCAAAATACCTATTTAATGGTATAAAAATATTCGAAATCGGTTCAGTAGCTTTTAAGTAATTGCAATTTAAAAAATGCATAATATAAACTTTGACCTTTAATAACGTTTGTTGTTGTTGTTTCCAAAAAAAAATGCACTTTAATACTCAGCTTAGCCATGTTTATCAATCCTCATACTTCGTTTTTTGATTTTATATTTTTAGAAATTTCACATTTGTACCAGATCGTGCTATTTTTTTCAACTTTGTGGGGCTGGGGGCACCTCTAAACATGCGAGTAGGTCAATAAAATTTTACAGGCTTATTTCTGGGCTAGAAAGGTGCCGTTCTGGCTTTGGAACAAATTGAATTTCCCAAAAAAAATTTTCATTCCTTATACACACAAACATTAATGTTGAAAATTAAAAGGCAAAAGTGTGGAAAATTCAACAGCTTACACAGAGTCTCAATGGTCGAGCGTGTAAAAGCGTTGGGTCATTGCTGCTGAAGATGGAATGTATCTCGGGTTCAATCCCCGTGATTCTCGGCAATTTTCTTGAAGATGGTGTAGCTAATAACACTGCGCTCAAGCCAAAAATCAACAGAGATGAGACCTCCTGTTATAGAACAGATGCAAGAAACTGCTAGTTACTTGTTTTTGTTGTGCTCATTATTTTGGAATTCTCATAAAAAACAAGGAAGCCTAAGTTCGAGTGGAATCGAACATTAGATACTCAGCTGTATGCTTTCATTGTTTGCTTGAGTTTGATGGTTTTTTATATAAAGCGGGTGTCGCATAAAGTGGGCGTAGCCACACCCATTTTCAAAATTTTTATCAGTCATCCAACTAAGCATATGAAAATTATTCTTTGTGCAAAATTTCATTCCCTTATGACTTCTAGTTACAAAGATGTCACGTTACAAATTCCCAAAGGGTGTTACCGAAATATCTTTGTAAAAAAAGTAGGCGTGGTCATAAACCGATTTCAATAAATTTGTGCGTGTCTATTAGCACAAGTTATAAAAGTGTATAAACCAACCTTCGACATAATATCCAAATTATTTGTAGAGTTATAGGCTAAGAAATCTCGAATATTCCTTTGTCTAAAAAGAGGCGGTGCCACGTCCATTTTCCAAAATTATTCTATTTTTTGTTTCCGGTCTATTGTGGAAGTCATGTCACAAAATTTCAGTGAATTTGAATGAATGTTTTTATTAGGTCACTTTATAAAACACATATATAAAATTGGGCGTGGTCGTCAACCGATTTTGGCAATTTTTTGTCCAAACATTTGCTTAAGTAAGTTAATGTTAACGGTTTCTGAGTTATGACATATACAACTTTCAATGCTTGCCCCTTAATAAGTGGGCGTGGCACCGCCCATTTTCCAAAATTTTTGTGTTTTTTGTTTTATGTCCATAGTTGGACTCATGCCACAAAATTTCAGTGATAGATCTTTATATTTGACAGAGATATCGCTTAAAATGTTTTTATTCAGTCACTTTATAATACACATATATAAAAGAGGGTGTGGCCGTCTACCGATTTTAACAATTTTCCATCCAAACGTTTACCTAAGTAAGTAGATCACGCGTACTAAATTTGATCGATATATCTTCAACGGTTTCTGAGTTATGACATATAAAACTTTCATTGTTTGACCCTTAATAAGTGGGCGTGGCACCGCCCATTTTCCAAAATTTCATCAAATTTTTTCATAAAGGCCTGAGCTCAATACGTGGGTAAAATTTCATCGCTCCAGCTATATTAGTGACTGAGATACCAAATTTCCGATTTTTTCTATATAGAAAAAGTGGGCGTGGTCATGGTCCGATTTCGCCCATTTTCAATACCAACCGTCCCAGTCTCGATACCAACTTGCATTCCAAATTTCATCAAAATATCTCAATTTTTGCGCGAGTTAGAGTGTTTACAGACGGACGGACGGACGGACGGACATGGCTCAATCGATTTCTCTTTTCACCCTGATCCATATATAAGTCCATATCTATCTCGATTACTTCATTCTGTTACAATCCACCGTTATGTGATTAAAACTATAATACTCTGTGTACTAGTACAGGTGAGTATAAAAACGTATTAGAGACTTTAATCCGTTTTTTCCTATCTTGTTCCTTAGAACCTTAAAGTAAACAAGTAAGGAAGCCTAAGTTCGAGTGGAATCGAACATAAGATACTCAGCTGTATGATTCCTTGTTTGTTTGCGTTTGATGGAAACACGGTGTAGGTACTTTATATAAAGCAAGTGCTGCATAAAGTGGGCGTAGCCGCGCCCATTTTCAAAATTTTTATCAGTCATCCAACTAAGCACATGAATATTATTCTTTGTGCAAAATTTCATTCCTTTATGACTTCTAGTTACAAAGATGTCACGTTACAAATTCCCAAAGGGTGTTCCAGAAATATCTTTGTTAAAAAGTAGGCGTGGTCATAAACCGATTTCAATAAATTTTTGCGTGTCTATTAACACGAGTTATAAAAGTGTATAAACCAAGTTTCGTCATAATATCTCAATTATTTGTCGAGTTAAAGGCTAAGAAATCTCGTATATTCCTTTGTCTAAAAAGAGGCGGTGCCACGCCCATTTTCCAAAATTTTTATATTTTTTGTTTCCGGTCTATTGTGGAACTCGTGCCACAAAACTTCTATGAATTATCTCTATATTTGACAAAGATATCGCTTAAAATTTTTTTATTGGGCGACTTTATAGTTCCCATGTATAAAAGTGGGCGTGGTCGTCAAACCGATTTCGCTAAAATTTTGAACATGTATTACTCCAAGTAATAAAAGTGTACACACCAAGTTTCGTCATTATATATCAATTATTTGTCGAGTTATGGGCTCAGAAATCTCGTATATTCCACGCCCATTTTCCAAAATTTTTGTGTTTTTCGTTGTATGTCCGCAGGTGGACTCCTGGTATAAAATTTCAATGATATATCTTTATATTTGACAGAGATATCGCTTAAAATGTTTTTATTAGGTCACTTTATAATACCCATATATAAAAGTGGACGTGGCCGTCAACCGATTTTGACAATTTTTCGTCCAAACATTTGTCTAAGTATATCACGCGTACCAAATTTCATCGATATATCTTCAACAGTTTCTGAGTTATGACTCATAAAGCTTTCAATGTTTGCTCCTTAATAAGTGGGCGTGGCACCGCCCATTTTCCAAAATTCCATCAAATTTCTTCTTAGGGGCCTGAGCTCAACACGTGGGTAAAATTTCATCACTCTAGCTCAGTTATCGGCATTCCAATACATGCAAAGAAATTATTAGTTGCATGTGTATTAGTGAGAGAGCGTTGTCGGGCAATGTCGGCAGCCGCTAGCATTCGATCAGTTGATGTCCGATTGTTGTGGACAACAGACGTACGTCCAATGATGTGCGGGCGTATGTATGAAAACACGCATATGTGTTTACATACCTACAAACAAACATATATACGTATGTAGGAAACATACACGCATTGCTTGATCAGCAATCGACCTGCTCGAATGGCAAACCGAATGATACTAAGCAATTTGTTCGGGTTTAATTATTGCGCTCGCATGAAACTCACGTATTAAATACGTGTGAGAAGCTTGTTCTCAGCACCAGCTCAGTGAGCCAGGCCGTGCCGATAATTGCTCTAGCTATATTAGTGGCTGAGATACCAAATTTCCGATTTTTTCTATAAAGGAAAACTGGGCGTGGTCATGGTCCGATTTCGCTTATTTTCAATACCAACCGTCCCAGTGTCGATACCAACTTGCATTTCAAATTTCATCAAGATATCTCAATTTTTGTGCGAGTTAAAGTGTTTACAGACGGACGGACGGACATGGCTCAATCGATTTCTCTTTTCACCCTGATCATTTTGATATATATAAGTCTATATCTATCTCGATTATTTCATTCTGTTACAATCCACCGTTATGTGATTAAAACTATAATACTCTGTGTACTAGTACAGCTGAGTATAAAAATATATAATAAAGTAACTTTAGAGCGCTTCACATTACTCGGTGCGGTATCGGATCGACATTTTTGGTTTTTACCGAAAGTATACCGAAAGCTTACCGACCGCATGTATTTGTATTTCAATCAGTGTTGCCACACATAGGGTTTTATCCCTACTTCTAGGTCTTTTTGGTTAAAAAATGTGCCTGTAGGGTAAAAGGTCCGCTTTTGCATGTAGGGTTTTTTTTACATGGAAATGTAGGGTTTTTTTTACACGGAAAACATTCAAGGCGCAAAATGTGCCCTGTGTTGACTAACAAAATGTTTCCCAACATGCGCCCTGTGTTGACCAACAAAATTTTTGGCAACTCTGTACATCATTGGCATTACATATCGATAAATGTGGTACACCTTATGTATGTATAAATACATCTCTATTATACATTGTGTTGACAGCTTTTTAAATTGAACTGATTTATAAAAGCTGTGTGTAAATTTAAGTAAGTAATAATTTTTTCTTTATATTCAAGAATTTTTTTTAATTTTTTTTTGTTATAAATGAGCATGAGCTCTTACGATTTATTTCTCTTTTTATATACATTTTTGTGTAACATTGAATTAAAATTTAGATGAAGATATCTATACACATACCTATATGTATAAAAACCTCGTTAAAGTTTTGTAAAACTAATAAAAGTATCTGAAAAAATACCTATTTTTGATTATTTATGTATATGCATTGTCCTATTAAAAAATTTCAATAAATTATATGCGGGTTTCAATATTTCCGCAAGGAAAAAATGTTGGGATTTTTGTAGGTACTTTTTTTAACGCGTAGGGTTTTACCTCATTTGTAGGGATTTTGGAGGAAAAAAATGTGGCATCACTGATTTCAATTAGCACTTTCACATTAGCGTTGCATACATGAAATCGGAGCAGGTAAATTTCGGTATACCGCAACTCGGTATGACCGGTCAGTAAAATTTGAGGAGTTACTGCACACATTTTTGCGGCGTAATAAAAGAAGAAGAACAAAGTCAGTAAAAAACTTGTTTCGGCTATAACTGTAGCAAGCTATAATGTCTTCGTCTTCGCTAGAAGACATTATTATTATTGAGTGGAAAACACTCCAACGCAGAATCGTTTCGGTAAGCTGAAAATATCGAGGTAAAAATTTCGATCCGAAGTCGTAATTTAGTTAAATGTAAATGGGTTTTAAAGAAAAAATACGATGTTAACAACGATGTTCGTTTCCGGACTAGATTAGTAGCTAAAGGGTATTCGCAAACGGAAGGTGTAGATTATTTCGACACTTTTTCCCCAGTTGTTCGGCATACTACATTAAGAATGCTATTTGCTTTGTCAGTCCATTTTGGACTTAATACAACTCATCTCGATGTAACAACAGCTTTTTTGAATGGAGACCTTGAGGAGACAATTTACATGTCGACACCAGAAATGTTTCCTAATACTGAGAAAGGGAACAAGGTATTAAAGCTAAAAAAGGCAATTTATGGCCTCAAGCAGTCCTCAAGAGCTTGGTACAAAAAGGTAGATGAATGTTTACTAAAAATTGGTTATCTAAGATCCGAATTAGAACCATGCATGTATACAAAATTAGTAAATCAATCAAAAACTATTGTTACGGTTTATGTAGATGATTTCTTAATTTTTTCCAATGATCCAGTTGAGACTAAACTTTTAAAAAATGTATTGTCAAGTAAATTTAAAATCAAAGACTTAGGCGAAATCAAGAAATGTCTTGGCATGGATGTAATAACAAACAAATCTGAAAAAACAATATCATTATGTCAAAAAACCTATGTTGAACAGTTATTAAAAAAATTCAATATGATTGATTGTAAAACAGTAGATACTCCAATTGAGAGTAAATTGTCTATAAATCCAGAAAATCATTGTGAAGTTGGTCTTCCATACCAACAGTTAATAGGAAGTCTTATGTATCTAGCTGTGTTAACAAGGCCAGATATTGCCTACGCAGTAGGATTTCTTAGGCAATTTAATCAATGCTTTACAAGAGAGCATTATTCATATGCAAAACGAATTTTAAAGTATTTAAAGCGAACTAAAACATATGGCATAAAATATGCATATCATGAAAGTTCAAATATCGAAGGCTTTGTTGACGCAGACTGGGCAAGCAACACTATAGATAGGAGATCTTATAGTACTGGTATATGCTTTACATTGTCCAAAGGCATAATATCTTGGGAAACTAAAGCTAAGATCACACGATTTGTACATTTGGCTAAAAATTTGCCAAATTCATAGGCAAACCGTGTGAACGGTAAATTTCATTTGACACAAATCACAAAAGCCAAATATTTAGCCTCTTGTGGCAAATCAAAAACAGCCCTTGTAGCCAAATCGTGTGAACACAAATGTGATACAGAAGGTAAATAAAAATTATGAAAATGGACAAATTTTGATTTGCCACTTGGATACAAATGATATACAAATCTTTTTTGACAACTATAAAATAAATTATGTTTAAAATAAAAAATATATGGAAATACAAGTTTTAAATTGGCCTCTTATAAGATTCTGCTTTGGCCGTAAGGGGAAAGAAGAAGTCCGGAAGAAACATTATACGGCGCACTGGCTTCTCTTTATAAAATGGAATACACAGATACCCTGCCATTTGAGATGCATAATTTTTTTATTTCAGTAATTTGAATTCCAATTTCGAAAAAAATTAATTTTTGAAATAAATATTATTTTCATTTAGTTTGAAGTTTAATGTCAATCAAATTGTTTTTAATGGAGTACTTAGCTCTGTTCGTGGCCGCTGTAGTGCAGTGGGTAGAGTGCCCTCCTGCTATACCAGAGGTCTCGGGTTCAAACCCCAGTCCGAACAAACACCAAAAAAAATTTTTCTAATTAATTAAAACTCAATTGTTGGGGTTTTAGAAACAGCGGTCACCTCTCGGCAGCGAGCGGCAGGGCCGTGCGCAGGAATTAGCCTTGGGGGGTTTTTAATTTTGGTTTGCATTCGCATACATTTTTCGCTAAGATAAACATATACATACATCATAAATTTAAATGTTCTCTAACTTTTCTGAAACTGCATACTCTGATGCTTAAAATTATACCCAAGAAATTTTTTTGGTTGTAAAAATTTTTCTGTATTTGATAGAGAATTTGTGATATGGTGGCATATTATTCGCACTTTTATGAATACATGGCTATAATTAAAGTCCGTTTAACATTGCGATTATTCGAGGTACGGAAAAGAATTCTGTCAAATATAAAGATAATTGATTGAAATTTTGTGGCATGAGTCCCACAATAGGCCGGAAACAAAAAACAGAAAAAACTTTTGAAAATGGGCGTGACACCGCCCCTTTTTGGACAAAGGAATCTACGAGATTTCGGAGCCCATAACTCAAAAAATAATTATTATAATTGATATGTTATGACGAATATAATAATAATACAATGGCGCTATTATAACTCTGACGAGTTTTATGGCCGAGCTTCTCTCCCAATTCGAGGTGTGCTCCTTTTTTGTTTTTCCTACTAATTGGGTGGACCTACAGTTTTATGCTGGCTCCGAACGGCGAATGCATTTTTTGTGAGAAGCTTTTTCATGGCAGAAATACTCTCGGAGGGTATGCCGCCCACTGCCGAGAGGTGACCGCTGCTCTTAAAAAAACCCAATAATTGGATTTTTACTAATTAGAAAAATTTTTTTGGTGTTTGCTCGGACTGGGGTTTGAACCCGAGACCTCTGGTATAGCAGGCGAGCACTCTACCCACTGCACCACAGCGGCCACATAACGAAACTTAGGGTTAAACTTTTATTACTTGTACTAATATACGTTAAAAAATTTAGCGAAATCGGATTATAACCACGCCTACTTTTTTACAAAAACATTTCTAAAATGACCTTGTGAAATTTGTGACGTGACATCTTTGTAACTAAAAGTCATAAAGGAATGAAATTTTGCACAAAGAATAATATTCATATGCTTAGTCGGATAATTGATACTAATTTTGAAAATGGGTGTGGCTACGCCCACCTTAAGCGGTATCCGCATTATATAAAATACACCGTGTTTCCGTCAAACGTAAACAAACAATGAGAACATCCCTTTGCCAAAATAGTTGACTTATCTGGTCTAATTCTGATTCATCAAAACCTAGTTAACCAAATCCTGAATAGTACTGTTTACAGTACTTGTTAATTGAAACTGCTCACTGTTTTCACGAAATGAAAATTTTTTGTTATCAGTACAATTTTTTGAAAAATTTCATTGCAACTTAGATTTGGTCATGGGGGGGTTTTAACCCCCACGTGCGCACGGCCCTGGTGAGCGGCATACCCTCCGAGTGTATTTCTGCCATGAAAAAGCTTCTCAAAAAAATGCATTCGCCGTTCGGAACCGGCATAAAACTGTAGGTCCACCCAATTAGTAGGACAAACAAAAGGAGCACACCTCGAATTGGGAGATAAGCCCGGCCATAAAACTCGTCAGAGTTATATTAGCGCCATTGCATTATTATATTATTATTTAGCTCTGTTCAATAACAAAAAATTTTTACGAATTTTTCGTAAAAAATGACAGCTCTCCATATGAAAATGACAGTTTTTATGAAAAATAAGTTAAAAATTTTTAGTAATTGAACACAGGTTTTGTCTCTTTTCAAGAATTGTTTTTGTATTTGGACTTTCGGCGGGTTTTTCAAACCAAATATACCAGAGAAATAACGTAGTGTCATATAGGCCGAAGAAGCATTTTTTAACGTTTAGCTAGAAAAAATTAGGAATAATTTTTTATTCCTTATTGAGATAATTTTGTATATTGAATACATTTTTGACGTTATTCAATTATTCTTGCTAGTCACACAAGTATACTTTTTCAAAAAGTGATTTTTCGAATACTTTCCCAAATTAGGAAAGAATATTTGCCCGAATTTGAACCGAATGTTTTCCCGAAACTGAACCGAATAATTTTCCAAATACTTTCCGGATCCTAAACCGAACCCCAATACTTTCCCAAATCAGGAAAGAATATTTGCCCGAATCTGAACCGAATGTTTTCCCAAATGCTTTCCCGAATCTGAACCGAATATATTTCCAAATACCGGATCCGAAACCGAACCCGAATACTTAACCTATTATTTTTCTAATAATTTCCCGAATCCGAACCGAATATAAATAAACATGAACCCCTGGTAATAACTCAGTCATTTAACAAAACTTTGCACGTGACTATATCATACTATTACCCTAACCATTTCTAAAAATAATCGAAATTGATATATGATTTTGATCCTTCATTTGTTTCTAACTCCGAAAATAGTCATTCCGAGCAAAAAAGTAACATAATCACTTTCATTCAAAATGAGTACATTAACAATTTCTTCATATACGATTTCGACGTATCTGCAACATTTCATTCACTTTTGTGCAACCAAAGTCAACATTTCACAATGACCATTTTTTTGGAGCTCGTTAGCACACGTATTCTATTGAATGAATTAAATTAACTTTTGCCGCTTTCGATTCACAATTTCTCTGCTGGCTATAAATTTCCTTCTGTCAAATTTATATGTGAATGATAGCGAGCAGAGGGAAATTTGTATCGACCAGTTAGCGAGTATGGCTACTACTCATTATGGGTTCAAACATTTTTGTTCGATCCGACCTCGCTTGTATGATGGCGAATCGAAAACGACATTTATATCATCTTACAGAGAATTAAAAGAAGTATTATCCAGTTTTGAAATCGTGAAAATGCATGTACTTATAATGATTTAATTGTCGTTTTCGATTCGCCATCACACAAGCGAGGTCGGATCGAACAAAAATGTTTGAACCCATAATGAGTAGTAGCCATACTCGCTAACTGGTCGATAAAAATTTCAATCTGCTCGCTATCATTCACATATAAATTTGACAGAAGGAAATTTATAGCCAGCAGAGAAATTGTGAATCGAAAGCGGCTAATACCTATTTGATTAATTTTTGTTTGTTAATTTTTCATAAAATTTTCTTCCAAATAATGCCCAAAAGAATGCTTCCATATTTTTCATAAGACTGTTTTATCATGATTGGTTAAATCGTGTGAACGAATGTGAACAAATTTGCCACTTTACTTCTATGTATAAATGTGTGGCAAATCAAAAGCTAATAAATCGGGCAAATCGTGTGAACGCAAAGCAAATCATTTGCACATCGATATCAAAATCCGCAAATGTGGACAAATTTAAATTTGTCATTTTTTGTACAAATGCGTAAATCGTGTGATCTCGGCTTAAGAAACAAAAAACCGTAGCCTTATCAAGTTGTGAAGCCGAATATATGGCTATATCAGAAGCCTGCAAAGAGGCAAAATACTTAAGAAATTTACAATTTGAAATTACAAAAAGAATGTACACTATTAATTTATATTTGAGAGCAATAGCTTTCTAATGGTGTGCTTAGTTTTAATCGGTTCAGTAGTTTCGACGGAGAAGATGGAACAAAATTTATGTTAGCGTATTAATAATATAGATATAATGACAGTCAAAGTGCACAGAAGCTTGCAGCAAATCCTATAATTCATAAAAGAAGCAAGCACATAGACATAAGATACCACTTTTGTAGAGAATGTGTTAACAGCAAAATAGTTAGTATAAGATATTTGTCTACAGCCGAAATTCCTGCTGATTTATTTAAAAAAGGCTTATGTAAAATTATGCATTATATATTTTTAAGTAAGCTCGGTGTCCAGCACATTGAAATATTATAATCCATACTCATATTGTTTGTTATAGTGGGGGTGTTGAAATATACCAAACAATACAACCCTGTTGTTGAAATATATCAAACAACGCAACCCTGTTATGCCTACAGGTACACATGTGAAATGTCAAAATGAAATTTGACATTCTTCTTATTCCATCATTCAACCGCTCACCACGTTTAACTTTTATTTTAATAATGAACCGCGATCCGATAACAATTAATTTTCCAGAGGGTAGGGGTGGTCTCACAGATCACAAAAAACAAAGTACTACCCGCCGGACGCTTATAGTTCAGGAGGCATTCCTTGTTAAATTAATGTGTGTATGTGTAGAACATCTTTCTGCGTTGGCGGCCTTTGGCCGCGCTTCAATAAAATTACCCTCAGCCGGCAGAATCCTGGATTAATATCCATGGAGCAATCCACAGTTGTTTTGTATAGAACAACTTTTGCCTTCAGCCGCGCTTTACAAAAATAACTCTCAGGGGGGAGAATTCTATTTCTGGAGAACTTTAATATTATAATTTAATAATAGTTGAGTGTTAAGATAAGATGAATTATCATCTACAGAATATTTCCTGAAAGTTTCACTGAAACATTACCAGTAGTTTGTAAATAAATGAAATTGGTCCATTATATACAAGCTGAGCCTGGATAGACAACAAATTCTAACTAAAACCCAATTATCCGGATTTTAAAAATAGCAGCCACTCTAGGCAGTGGGTGGCACACCCTCCGAGAGTAGTTCTGCAGTGGGTCGGCTTCAGTATAATGCGCCCGCCGTATTTATTTTCAAACCACTAGAACTTTCGGGAAATGTTCTATGGATGTTAATTTTACTAATTATAACACCGCTCCGCAGATATAATTCGAGAAAGGAAATTTTGCTGGCTGGGGCTATTTTTTTAAAGCGCGGCCAAATGCCGCCAACGCAAAGTTTGTTCTACTCAAAAGTACTGTGGATCGGTCCATAGAGGGTTATTTTTTTAAAGCATGGCCAGGGCCGGGTGCATTAAATTTAAATCTCTTCTGCGGAGCAGCAGACGCGAGGACATACTGCGGTGGAAAACACTATGGACATGGGTACAAAGAAAAGCAATAGTTAGTGTGATTATTATTACAATGAAATCCTACCTCAGTGAAATATTTATATGTGCACTTCATTAATTCAATTTATCTCTCTAATTTAAGACTCTATTTAGTTATCTTTGGGCATGTAAATATTATATTACATATTTGGTAATTCGTTTATATATAATGATTAGTTTTAATCCGCTGATAATGTATACGGTATATAAAAACTTGTGGTATATGCCACCTTTCTTAGGAAAAATGTATATGTGCAAAACGCATTTTCCCTGCTTCAAATGTCAATAAGTAAGATAAAATAACTTTATTCATACAAATCGCAAGTGAAGCAAATATAAATTTTTTTGCAAACGGATATTGAGTGATTTCCAACTTTTAGAAAAAATGCCACGCGGATCCACCTTGACAGAAACAGAGCGCGGTTTTATAATTGGACAAAGGGATGGTGGTGTGCCATTGGTCGAAATTGCAACGAAATTGGGACGCCATAGAAATACGATTACTAATTTCCTAAAAAACCCGGAAAAATATGGGTTGGTAGTCCAGTGGCAGAAAATCAGAGATTGATGAACGTTGTAAGCGAACAATTCGGCGTCTTGCTGTTGAAAAAGGTATGAGTTGCAGTGAAATTCAAGCCCATCTTAATCTTAAGGTAACAAGGAGACGAGTCCACCAAATATTATCCCAAAACAAAAATGTCACATATACTGCGCGAGTATCTCAACCTATGCTTTTAAAAAGACATATGACATCCCGTTTGGCCTTCGCCGATAAATATAAGTTCTGGGATACAGAGTTCCAAAAAGTTATATTCAGCGATGAGAAAAAGTTTAATTGTGATGGTCCCGATGGCTGTCAAAAATATTGGCGCGACTTAAGACACCCGAGGCAGAATCGTCTTAAGCGAAACCGTGGTGGCGGCTCGTTAATGGTTTGGGGGGCTTTTAGGTATGCTGGAAAATCTCCACTCTGTTTCATCCCATGCAAAACCAATTCCCAAATGTACATTGAGTTATTGGACAATGTCCTTATTCAATTTGCTGAAGAAGTTTATTATTAGCTAGTTATGAATAGTTAGCCAAGTTTCGGCTGGAAAATCGTTTCTTGGTCCAAAAAAATTGCAGAAGAGAGCCAATTACAGCTCCAAATTTCAGCTAGTAAAATTTTCCCTAGCTGAAATTATTTGCTGCCAAAGTAAGAAACAGCTGTTGAAAAAATAAACAAACGAATACTTTTGATTTTATTACTTTTGAAATTTTCTGAATTTTTGAAATAGATTTAAGAAAATTAAATGCTTTTTTAGAAAAAATAACCATTAACAGTCAAAAATGGCATTCAAATTACTAATCGCTAATTTTTACTATTATTCCGTTTCTTGATTTTCTGCTCGTTTCGCTCTTTATGAGCGCAATTCCTTCCGTTTTGCTCACTTGACAGCTAGCTGCTATTTTAATAAGAAACAAACCTAATATGAGACTTACTTTTGAAGTATAGTTAAAGGCCCTTGGCAACTGACAATCTGGCATGTCAAGCAGTGTGTATGTGTGAGTTTTTTGTGTGTGTTAGTGCAATCGGCAGTCGTCGTGCTACACGTTCTTGTTCGGGCTCGCGTTGATGAGAATTCAATCTTTTAGATATTTGCGTCAATCACCCGACACTCACACATATGTATACACTTCTTAACATTCCAGATTTTAAGTGGCGAAGGGCCTTAAGAGTTTGATATATGTATTATAAGGGATATGTGTGTACCAAAATGTTAAATTATAGTCTGAAAAAATTACATTTCGCTAGCTTAGAGTGCAAACTGTGTAAGTCCACTTTTATCAAAAAGTGTATTTTTATGTAGAACACTAGAAAAATCAAATACGCACCGCGCTAAACAAGTCTGAGATACTTGTCATATTTCTACTCGTTGTTATTCAGTGATACGCAAATTGTCTAAGTCCAAAAAGCGAAAAAAAATTGTGTAAGTCCAAAATATTTATATGAACAGAAATTTTTTTCATTTCGAACTTTTTTTTTTCTTTTTTGTTTTTTGTCTCTCCTACAAAGTTTTAAAAAAGGACTTACACAATTTGCATTCTAAGCTAGCGATTTTTATCATTTGTAAAAAAAATTGTAGTTTTTTTTGGTAATTTTAATTTTGGTAAATTTTTTACATGGGCTGTGACGACGCCCCCCCACCCGAAAAATTCTCTAGCTACGCCACTGTAATGAAAAATCGCTGAAGGGTGTACTACGCAGAAGGACATCACCGTGGCGGTAGAAAAGTGTTCTGCGCAAAAGCATATTTTTTGCAACTTTAAATGCCTACACCTAATTGAGTGGCAACGCTACTCATTTTGACAGTTCAATAATCGGTCGGAAAAAGTGAAAAAAGGCAAATTGTTTACTTCGATTTTATTAAAATATAGTATTTAATTGTAAAATACTGTAACTTTTTGTGTGTTATTTCGTAAATATGAGGTATGTGTGATACTATGATAAAGAAATCAGTTGAATTTATGTGTTGGTGTGTGTGTAATGGCCAAGCAAAAAGTTAGATCGGTTTTTTGTTAATAATTTTTTATTGAAATAAAAAAGTTAAGCTCCGGATTTGTGTTCCTGAGATCGAAACGCGTCGATTGGTACCCCATTTGTAAACAATGGAGCAGTTTTAGTCGATGCACCGTAAACTAGATAATTACCACAATTTTATTCTTTTTATGTTATATGTACATATATATATAATTAACAGCAATAATTTCCACTATTTTATTATCATTTTAATTTTAATCCTTTTTATCCTTTGAATTTGGGGCTTGTGAATGTATTTAAAATCACCTGTTTGCCAAAGCTGTTGAACTCCGCAAATTTTGTGTTCGTTTAGCTCTTACGATATTTTTCTCTTCTGAGAGGAAAGATGACAATTTTCTCCAACACCTGGCTGTTGGAGAAAGTAAGCGAACAAAGCTAAAGAGTGGTAGTGAAAAATTTATCTGCACTACCAATCACAAATGAATGCGAATACAAATTTGACTTGCAAGTGGCCAATCAAGCTTAAGGATGTAAAAATATTGATATATTTTAGGTTTTGTTAACCGTATATATTGTTTTGCTTTCAAATAAATAGCCCTAACGTTAATGGGCCTGATTTTTTGTTTTATTTTGGTTACTTGTTTCTAGTTTTGGTTACTTTTATTTTGTATTTTGGTAAATTTAAAATTTTTTAAGTGGCAACGCTGGATTCAACATATGTTGTTATTTTTAGGCCGGGGGGTCGGCTTTCCAATAATGCCGTACGCCCCCAAAAAAATGACTTTTACTGGATGGTAGGGGAGGGGAAGTAGGTTCTGAATTTGTTAAATTTAGCCGCCGGAATTTGTTAAAGTTGTTAAATATTTGCCGGTAACAGCACCAATTCCTCAAATTAAAAAACAAATTACCTACTCTTTATTTTAGTAAATAACTAATGTTTACACTTTTCACACCACGTATATTAGTTTATATTTAATAAATTTTGCAACATCGCGTTAAAATCACTTTTATCAAAAATGTTGCTAATAACGTCTTGACAGAAGAGCGAGTACACACACACAACTGACATAGGTACAAGTGTAATCATAGATTAAAACGCCGATACGGTTAGGTTGACGTGTAAATCATGAATTGAATTTATTATACAAAATTGGCTTCTTTTATACAATATTTGTTCTTATGTACTACTTATTTACTACGATACATATTTACTCCAAGTACTTAATAATAATGGGACTCTTTCCCACGGTATATTGTATATATGTATGTACCTACGTACATGTACATATGTATGCTCCTATGAGCACTTAGGCTTAGAATAACATTGGAAGCGTGAGAATGGCAGCGTCAGCAATTTTGTGTACTTACAATTTGTTTGGGGCTGACTAAGTAGTCAGCGCCAGCGCGTGACAATACAATGTATGGAAATTTATTATGTATGTATGTTTGCGCTTGTGTAATTACATTTGACACTCTACATCACCCTTCCAAAAAAAATGCTCGCTTCACTTGTGAATTTAATGAAGCGAGTATTTCATTTCAATAAAAATTAAAATTGAACATTTATGTTCCTATTTTTATACTTACATATTTATTATGATGTAAAAAGTGGAAATGTCTTATGCTATTCCTTTAAGTCTATTTTTATGTACTATAATTTTCTTTTCTAAATGATTGTTATTTTTACCTATACCTTCTACCTTATAGGGAGTTAAACTATAATTATTGTTCCTATCAATATTTACTACTCTATAGGGCCCTTTATATCTACTGTCTAACTTATGTCCTGCTTCGTCTCTGACTAACACTAAATCTCCTATTTTTATTTCCTTAAGTTGTACGCTTTTATCGTAATAAGTTTTCTGTTTTTCCTTAGCCTGCCTTATTAACCTATTAGCTCTTTCTAGTGCTATTTGTAACCTAAATTTAACTTCTTTATCGTACGCCTCATAATTATATAATGGGCTAATTGTATTTTCTTGTAGAAATTCGAATGTCGGTACCGGTTTTCCAAATATTAGTTCAAAAGGGCAGTAACCATGAACCGTTGAAGGTGTTGTGTTATAACAATAGGTAATGTACTTGAGGTACTCATCCCAATCGTCTTTGTCAATGGATATGTATGAACGTACATATTCATTGAATGTTCTATGGCTGCGTTCAACAGTGCCTAACGTTTGATGATGGCAAGGTGTAGAAGTTTTGTGTTCTATTTTTAATAATTTACACAGTTCTTCAAAAACGTTATTTTTATATTCCGTTCCCATATCGGTTAGTATGGTCTTCATACATCCATAAATGAGAATGAAATGTTCAAAAATAGCTTTGGCTGCTGTCTTTGCATGTTTGCTTTCAATTGGAATTGCTATTAGATATTTGGTTAAGTCACATATTATAGTGACTGCATACTCATTTCCATTCAATGATTTTGGAAATGGTCCAATTGTGTCAATTTGAACTATATCAAACGCTTTTGTTGGTGTTTCTGTTATTGTCATGGGTTCTTTTAAATTTTTATTAATTTTGTTTTTGTTACATTCTGCGCATTTTTTAATGTATTTTCTAATGTCGTTTGTCATGTTTTTCCAGCAAAATTTCTGTTTTATTTTATTAGTTGTACGATTGATTCCTGGGTGGCCACCATTAACAGGATCATCGTGATATTTTTGTAATATCTTTTTAATTACTTCTTTATCTGTCACGTGCATAACCTCCGGATAGTGCAATATTCAAATTTTTGAGAACTTTGGTACCAATTTCCTTAAATGTGTCTACTCGAGTATACTAAACAATTTTTTCTCCTAAGGACAACTGTATTTTATTAATTCCTAGATTGCCAGCTTCTTTCATAAGCCTGGCAAAGAATTGTCCTAAGTCAATCTTCGCCTCAACAATTAGGTTATTTACATTAATTTCGCTACAAATTTTCTTTCCCTTTTTGAACTGCAGTTTCGGGGGATCGAAAACGAGCTGAGCTAGCTTTTTTACTTCACATTTATTTAGCGCTTCATATATTTTAGGGTTCTCATTGTGACATTTTTCTTCATTTTTTATATTACTGGGTTTTTGTTTAGTTTCCGATCTAGTCGTAACTTTCAATATTTTACATGCTTCAATAGACATTTCTTTAAGATCTTTGATATTTATGCGCGATAGTGCGTCTGCTACGTAATTTTCTTTTCCAGCTATGTACTCCACCCAAAAGTCATATTCCTCCAAGTCTAGTCGAATTCTAGTTAGTTTTGATGATGGGTTTTTCATCGAAAAAAGGTAAGTTAAGGGTCGGTGGTCTGTTTTAATTGTGAATTTTCTACCGTAGACGTACGGTCTGAAATAAGTTATAGCCCAATGAATGGCTACTAATTCTTTTTCAATTGTTGCTTTATTTATTTCGCCTTTTGTGAAGGATCTAGAGGCATAAGCAACTGGTAATTGTTTTCCTTCATATTCCTGACTTAGTACTGCTCCGCAGGCATATCCACTTGCATCTGTTGTTATATAAAATTCTTTATTGAAATCTGGGTATTGTAAAATATTTGGGCTAATTAGTGCATTTTTCAAATAGTTAAATGATTTTTCACATTCTTCTGTCGAAATAACTATGTTCTTTTTGCAAAGTCTTGTTAATATTCTAGAGTATTCTGCGAAATTTGGTATAAATCTTCTGTAATAATTGCAAAATGCGACTAATCTTTTAGCTTCGTCAGCATTCTTGGGAGTTGGGTAATTCTGAACAGTTTTAAATTTATTTGGGTCGGGTAAAATTCCTTTACTTGTACATTTGTGTCCAAGGTAAGTAACTTCTTGGTTGAAAAATAGACATTTATCTGGGTGTAATTTTAAATTATATTTTCTGCAAGTTGCGAATACGTCTTTTTAATTTTTAATCATATGGTTATCGGAACATCCTAATACTATCAAGTCATCCACGTATAAGAATGCTTGTGATGGCTTCAGACCTGCGAATGCCAAAGTCATCATTATTTGAAATGAGTTTGGTGCTACTTTGAGACCGTAAGGCAATCTTTTGAAACGGTATGTCTGCGGTGAATGATGTTATATCTCTTGATTCTGGGCTTAGTTCTATTTGGTGGAAACCTGACATAATATCCAAGCAAGAAAAATATTTTGCTCTTCCTAATTGATCTAGATATCATCAATTCTTGGTAATGGGAATTTATCAGCTGTTAACTTTTTATTTACTTGTCTATAATCGATTACCAATCTCCATCTTTTATCATTGCTACCTGGAAGTGATTTTTTCGGTACTAGTAAAATAGGGCTATTATATTCGGAAATAGATGGCTCTATTAGGTCATCTTGTATTAATTTATTTACTTGTTTGTTAATTTCTTGTTTGTGCGCTTCTGGTACTGTATAATTTTTAATATATCGCTAGCTTAGAGTGCAAACTGTGTAAGTCCATTTTTATGAAAGTGTATTTTTATATACAACGCTAGAAAAATCAAATACGCACCGCGCTAAACAAGTCTGTGACTCTTGTCACATTTCTACTCGTTGTTATTCAGTGAAACGCAAATTGTGTAAGTCCAAAAATCAAAGAAAATTGTGTAAGTCCAAAATATTTATATGAACGGAATTTTTTTTTTTTTTCATTTCGAAATTTTTAAATTTTTTGTTTTTCGTCTCTCCTACAAAGTTTTAAAAAAGGACTTACTCAATTTGCACTCTAAGCTAGCGATATATATAATGGGTTATCATCTTTCATATAAAGCTTTTGTTTATAAAAATTGTTAGTGGTTATAGGTTCCGATTCTAATGCAAATATATCAATATATTCTGAACATAAAGCATTAAGTTGAGATTTAGCAAATGATGGAAAATTTTTATTTAATCTTTCCAGTTTTTCTTTATTATTTTCTTCATTTTTCTGTTTATTTTTTACAATTATGTAGTCTTCTAAATTTTCTGCATTAATATTGTAATTTTGAATAGTTGCATTTTTATCTGTTGTATTAATAATTTTAACAAATGCTTGATTTGGGTTCACTATTGAGTTGGCAATAAAAATACCTTCGGCTAATTGTTGATGTGGTATAAATAATTCGTTATTATTATTAATTTTAATTTGTCTAATTACTTCAGATCTGGCTGGTACTGATATACTATTGATAGTTGGCTCATTTGTCATTTGAATTGCTATATTTTCTGGGAAATCATATGGACGTAATATCAAAGTATCTTTATCATTTTGATAGTCCAAAATGCAATTATATTTTTTAATGAAATCAAGTCCCAAAATTCCGTCACATGGGATTGGGAAGTCATCCTCTACTATGTGAAATTTATGTCGAATCAAAAGAATGTCACCCTTTAAATCTGTTTTAACTGTTCCAAGGGTGCTTGTTACACCCTGACCGATACCTTTGAAATCTGTTTTTTGTGAATTATCTATTGAACCTCTTTCTGAATTTGACCCTTTTTAATAATTGATATATCTGCTCCTGTGTCTACTAGGAGAGTAGAAAATGAGTTATTTAATGTTGACTTGGAAGATATGTAGCTGTTCAAATGTAAATTGAATACAAAAATTTCTCTCTCTACTGTTGAAGTGAAGTCTGCTGGTTTTCCTGTTGGTTGTAGCTACGTACGTTTCGTGTGCTGTTTGTATTGTTATTGTTATTGCGAGCATTTGAGCGTGTTTGGTTTCCAAAGTCTCGCCTTTGCATGTTATTGTTATTGTTATAATTGTGGCGCGTGGGAAACGCGCGTCTATGGTTACTTCTGTTATTATTACTTTGATAACTTCTACGGAAGCTACCGCGGTAATAGTTTTGTTGGCGGATGTGAAGCAATGAGTTTGGGTTTCCAGTTACTTCAGTGCAGCTATTTGTGAATTTTGACACAGCTTCGTTCATCGAGGTGAACGTTCCAGCTTGCATAATTGTTTTCACTTTTTCGTTGGAGCAGTTTTTACACATAGCTTTCACAGCTGATTGTGTAGCATACTTGGTTGCTAACTCTGGAGTTAGTCCGTCGGATATGTATGCTCCTTCCAACGATTTTGTGAGATTTTCAATTTCTGAGGTGTACTGATTTGCAGTTTTGCTGCGTTGTTGTAAGTTCATTAGTTTTGCTGTCAAAACTTCTACTGATTCACCTTTAATTGAAGTTTGCAACTTTAGTTTAACTTGTTGTATTGTATTTTCAGTACTGATGTAATTTCGCGCAGTGCCTTTAAGTTTAGTTTTTATAATGGACATCGCTAACGCTTCATGCGTGTCCTTGATCTGATCGAGAATGTCAAGTGCGTCCAAAAAACTATGTAGATTTTCCGGCTTACCATCAAATTCAGGCAAAATTTATGAAGCCGTTTTAGGGCCGTTTACTCAACCTCTGATTAACGCTAACCACGGTTAAAGTTCGGTTAAACATTATTATCGACTTCATCAAACCATGCATTTAACATTTTGTCGATAATGCAGTCCACCTTTGTCCTCCGGTTAGCATTAATCAGAGGTTGAGTAAACGGCCCTTAATAAATTCTACCACTGTTTGTGGCATTTTGTCTTTTTCTTCCGGTTCTGGTAATAAAATGCTAAAGTCGAGTGATATAGTACTTTCGTATGTGTTTGGTACTAATGCATCGATATTGTATCTCGCTAATGAAGATACTAGTTTGTCTCTAACAATGGAAAATATTTGGTATGCCTCTAATTGGTGAGCTGCAGTAAGTTGGTTGTTAACTTTGCGTATCACCTCACTCAAATTATTTAATGAATCTAGTATTGCTTTGAGGTGTTTTCTTACCGTTTCTGTTTTTATTGTTATATTTTTGTTTATGCATTTATATACTTTTTCTGCCGTGGTTTTTTCTTCTATGAGTGTATTAAGAATTATTTCCCATTTGGCCATTGAAAAATAATGATATCCAAAAAAAATCTGTTTAGACTTTATCTAGGCCGTTAGCGCGAGAAATGTATCTCTTTTTCAAAATTTTGTTGTTGACTGAGTATATTTTCAAAAATAAATTGATGCAACTAATAATTGCAATAACAAGCAAAATGAATTTAATGGAATCCAAGGACTCAGTATGATCAACTACTTCAATGGAACTAACCACATTGGCATTTGGTTTGTCAATCTTGGATGTTTTGCCACCCATATTGGCTTATTTGTATTAAAAAAAAATCTCACTAAAATCTTGGAATGCCGGAAACCTCAAACATTCGTTGTACTTCTTCTACTCTTGTCGTAGGATTGATAACGTCTTCTATTGTTGGTTCCCTAGTCATTCCTATGCGACGCCAAAATCTTCTCAAAAATTCTAATTCCCTTTCGTAATTTCTCTCTTCCACTTCGTTAGGTAAATCAACAATTGGGTTCTTTGACCTAGACATTCTTAAAAAAACAAAAGATATTTCCACTTTTTTTTCATTTATTTAAACATTTTTCTTATATCCTTTAATTTTCTTTTTTCTTCAATACTAGTTGCTAAGTTAATTTTTTCGTGGGTGATGGCAAGAGCTTTTCGCTTGTTGTACTTCTTGCCACCCCTCTTTCGCTTGAAGGCTATGGGCTTCGGAACTTTGGGTTCCTCCACCCTGCGGTTAGTCTGTTGTCTTTGCCGATACTCCTCGATTGTTATCGGCAAAGGACCTGGTCTATTGTTTTCAGGTGGTTGTTGATTTCTTTCGATAAAGAATCTCGACCACTTTCCAAATATTTCGTCAACCTCCTGTTGGTTGACCATAGAGGGAATTTGTTAGTTTTTAAAATGGAAAAAAAATGTTAGGCGAAAATTTTTCAATTATCGCCACTGAGTAGGCAGCCGTTAGGTTGCCACAAGGTTTGTTAATAAAATATACGTGTATTAAAGATAATGATGCACTTCGAGCTCGAGGTCCTTTCCAAATTTTTGCATAAATTGAGTATCCTGTATCTGCAGTCTGTGGTATTCATATCATTTATCCTATTCCGGGCAATGTGATTTTATTCCACTTCAATCATGCCTTCTTCGTCCAATGATCATGCCAATTTTTTGCATAAATTGAGTATCCTGTATCTGCAGTCTTCTTCGTCCAATGAATATATTGTAAAAAAACCCGCGTCACGATGACTTCCTTGCCGCGTAGATAGCTTTATAACAAAAAAAATATTGCTACGACTATCTGGCAAAGATCGCCATGTAATCGTAGATTAAAACGCCGATACGGTTAGGTTGACGTGTAAATCACGAATTGAATTTATTATACAAAATTGGCTTCTTTTATACAATATTTGTTCTTATGTACTACTTATTTACTACGATACATATTTACTCTAAGTACTTAATAATAATGGGACTCTTTCCCACGGTATATTGTATATATTTTTGTACGAGTGGTCGGAAACTATCGATGGCACTATCGTCACTATCGATGTTTTCTGAACATCGTTTACACTATCGATGGTTTTCGACTATCGTTTGAACTATCGATAGTAGACTCTCCCAAATCACCCGAAACTATCGTCAACTATCGATATACTATCGATAGTTTGCAAAAAAACTATCGTACACTATCGATGGTGCTGACTATCGATAGTTTCCGACCTCTAGTATGTACCTACGTACATGTACATATCGCTCACTAAATCAAAAAGCGTTACAACTCAAAATTCAAAAATTTTCAGGAGGCAAAAAACTTTTTAATTTTTATAGGAAATGATATGGGAAAAGGCTACGTATAAGTTATTTCTCAGTTAAAAAAGACTCTGATGGAAAAGATTTTTTGGCAGCCGCTAGAGATATATTCTGTGTACCAATTTATGGAAGAAACCCGATTTGGAAAAATTTTGAGTTGTGACGCTTTTTGATTTAGTGTGCGATATGTATGCTCCTATGAGCACTTAGGCTTAGAATAACATTGGAAGCGTGAGAATGGCAGCGTCAGCAATTTTGTGTACTTACAATTTGTGTGGGGCTGACTAAGTAGTCAACGCCAGCGCGTGACAATACAATGTATGGAAATTTATTATGTATGTATGTTTGCGCTTGTGTAATTACTAGGGCATGGAATTTCATGTACTAAAAAATAAAAAATATGCGCATAAAAAATGCAACAAAAACTGAGAAATATGCATGAAAAATCAAAAAAAAAAAAAATGCATTAATTCAAATTTTTTCAACTTCAGATAATTCATGTTTATTGAAGTTACAATAGTTAAATAAATTAGGTACAAACATTTTTTAATTCAATTTTGCTCTTACCTTGTACGTTTATACATATCGTTAGCTTAGAGTGCAAACTGTGTAAGTCCACTTTTTATGAAAAACTGTATTTTTATGTAGAACGCTAGAAAAATCAAATACGCACCACGCTAAACAAGTCTGTGATACTTGTCATATTTCTAATCATTGTTATTCAGCGATACGCAAATTGTGTAAGTCCAAAAAGCGAAGAAAATTGTAAGTCCAAAATATTTACACGAACAGAAATTTTTTTTTCATTTCGAAATTTGTTAATTTTTTGTTTTTTGTCTCTCCTACAATGTTTGAAAAAAGGACTTACAAAATTTGCACTCTAAGCTAGCAATATGTATGTTTTTATAGATATGTACATAAATTCAGTCTTGAACATTTCATAATTTGTAAAGGTTAATCCTTATTTAACGATTCATTAGCATACACAGTGAAATATTTTTTCATATTCTCAAAAAGAAAACTTTGCCGATTCGGTCGAAAAAAGCTCTTATACATAGAAAACGAACGTTCTACAACCACAGAGGCAATCGGAGCATGTTTGAAAACGGCTCTTTGTCGACAGGTATGCACCGTATCGAAAATACTAATAATAGCCGTGTTCACACGAAACTCTATTCGTCGTCAGATGACTGTTAGCAAATTACAAAAATAGGCAATATAATGCGAAATATGTAATAAAAAAATGCAAACAACGCAAAATATGTAAAAATATGCATATATGACCAAAATATGCAAAATATGCAAAAACATTTGAATGCTATTTTTAAGACAATTTCACGATTCGCAAAGATTGTTTATTTATTTTGCTCTACCTAAATCTAAGAAAAACATGTATTTGCATAAGGACCGTTCGGCGGCAGCAAATTGCTGCAAATTGCAGAAAAAACTGCAAATTCGCGTTTGTTGAGGCATAAACTCAGTCAAAATTTGCAGAAGAGAGCGCAATTTTGACAGTTCAAAGAAGAAGAAAGCTGCAAAGTTTTACTGACGAAATTTGTCGTTGCAAAGTTCAGTAGACTGAAAAAACATATGATTTGCGATCATATGGTTACAATTTCAAAAAAAAAAATTGAAAGTGATTTCAAGTCAAAAAACTATGAAAATCGGGAATATATGTGATTCAATAGAAAATGAAGTGAGAAAATTATATTATTTTAATTTATAGTTTATTTAAATGATTTAATTTGTTTAATAAGGTACCAGCTAAAAGGAAACGTGTTAATGACAGCGCAGTGGGATCAACGTCTGCACTCTCGGGATTCTGCGTTGTTGAATCGCAAATAGGAGGTAGTATTCTACTTAAATGGGAAAATTGTCCATTAATGTCGCACGCCCCGGAAAAATAACTTTTTCACAGATGTCATAACAGAAATAAAAACCTGCCGGAATCTTATAGTTTATGAGATATTTATTGGTAAAGTTGTAAAATCCACCAAAGCACCAAAACTGCGCACTATTACCGAGGAAATACCTTTTTGCGTTGACGGCCTTGGGCCGCACGTTAAAAAGATAACCCTCATCCGGCAGAATTCCTTATAAAAAATAACCCTGGGCTACGCCATCCATCCGGACGTGTGCCCCAAGCGTGGCTACCGACACGGTGATGTCCTGCGTAGTATTTTCACAACTTTAAGAAGGAGTATCTCGGGAACTATAAGCCTCCGTCAAGTTTGCTTTTCAGTTTCGAGATCTTTGAGAGCCCCTCTACCGCCCTGCATAAGTCATTTTTCTCATGGCGTGCTGGAATAACGGAAAGCCGACCCGCTTTCCCTTCGATTTCATTTCGTAAAATTTTAATTTTGTTATGCACTTGTGAATAAAGACAAACAGCTGATTTGCTGCAAATTTTGACAAAGTTCTGTTCGTTGAAATGCCAGTAAATTTGCATAAGTTTCTCTCTTTCGAAGAGGAAGACATATTTTTCTTTGTTTGCAAATTGCTGCAATTTGCAGCCGCCGAACGGACCTATAGATTTCCATGCCCTAGTAATTACATTTGACGCTCTACACAAGGTGTTTGTACAATTTTGCGAGTTGAAATGGCCGCAAAATTAGTGTAGACCGGGCCATAGATATTACCCTGAAGGGTGTACTACGCAGAAGGACATCACCGTTGCGGTAGCCGCGGTTATGGACACACTACCGGACTTGGATGGCGTAGCCCAGGGTTATTTTTGGGAAAATTTTCCAACAGTCTACCACACGTTGAAAAAAAGGACTTGTCGGGCGTTGTAGAGGAGGTCCTGCTTGTTCAAAATCGGAGAGTCCCGTCGACCGGAGATATTTGTCAGTTGTAAAATTTAAACAAAACCCCAAAACTGTTCAGTATTACCGTATGAAAAACACGCACTATGTATATTTGTGTGCAGAACACTTTTTTACGTTGGCGGCCTTCGGCCGCGCTTCAAAAAAATAACCCTCAGCCGGCGGAATTCTCTCTCTGGGGTAACATCTAAGAACCCATCACACTATGGACCCATCACACTACCAATAAACTACCAACAAATATCTTGTGAACTATAAGCCTCCGGCAGGTTTTGGTTTTAGTTTTGAGATCTGTGAGAGGCCCTCTACCTCCCTGAAAAAGTCAGCTTTCTATGTCAAACAACGCAAAACTGAAAAACTATGCCACAATGAACGCTGCAACATCACTCAAAAAATATTTATTTTCTGAAAAATCTTTCATTCTCCGTTTTATTTACAAAAAAGTAAATAAGAAAATAAAAATCTATTAAATTATTTTTCAATTGTGTGAAATTTTAATTTGTTTATTTACATTTGAATTAAAGTGAAACTGAAAAAAAATTTCAACGCCCCTAAAAGTTGAGATTTGGGCAACTTTGTGCTTTAAGTAACTTCGGCGTTGCGTTACTTTTTGTTATGTGAGAAACCTCATATAGATACATGTATTTTAATCTCAGATGTCACGCAGAAAGTGTCACGTAGCGCAACACAAAGTTCGCAAAAGCACTGTGTTTTTCTTTATTACCCGTATTGCGAGTGTCGATTGTGATAGATAATCGATTTTTGATCGACCAAAGAGCATGTAAATATAATGCTCCTCGATCGATCAACAGTCGATTATCTATCACAGTCGACACTCGCAATAGGGGTGTATATGTATATCGTATTTATATGGAGAGTTACTAAACTTTAACCATAAATTCCTCCTCGCCGGAACGTCCGGCGCCTAAATTTTACGGATTCAGAACACCCTTCCCCTCCCCTACCATCCGGTAGTCCGACCTAATGTACATACGTATATACATATGTATATATCTGGTAAAAGGGTAAATATCTAGTTTACGGTGCATCGACTAAAACTGCTCCAATTTTAACAAATGGCAACGCTACTCATTTTGACAATTCAATAATCGGTCGAAAAAAGCAGAAAAAGGGAAATTGTTTACTTCCATTTTATTAAAATATAGTATTTAATTGTAAAATATTGCAACTTTTTGTGTGTTATTTAGTAAATATAAGGTATGTGTGATACTATGATAAATAAATCAGTTGAATTTATGTGTTGGTGTGTGTGTAATGACCAAGCAAAAAGTTAGATAGTTTTTTGTTAATAATTTTTTTGTTAATTTTTTTTTTAGTTTGGTTTTCAGTTTTGAGATCTGTGAGAGCCCCTCTATCGCCCTGCATAAGTCATTTTTCTCAGGGCGGCTGGAATAATGGAAAGCCGACCCTGGAGCAGTTTTAGTCGATGCACCGTAAACTAGATAATTACCGGTAAAAGGATTTACCTGAGGGTTTTTTTAACTTATTCTGAATAACATCAGTCTCTAATACTGAAGACATTATTTTGATACTCAGATAAAACAAATTCGTTTATAGAACTCGTTATTAAAAACTTTACCAGAACCAGTGATGCCAATATTCTTGGACCAAAAATCGCTAGGCATGCCAAAAAATTCCCTACTTTTCCCTACGCTAACAAAATTTACCCCTACAAATTTCCCTACGCCGTATTTTCTCTATATTGACCTACACACACACAAAATTGATGCAAATGAAGTTTTTATTGAAGACGTACGTGGCACGCATACATAGAAATTTTTAGGTTTCTAAGCATATTTTCAAAAAAATTTTCCTTTATTCTTATTCGCTCAGAAGCTGATTTCGGAAGAGTATTTAGAAGCTCGAGACATACGGGTCCAATATATATATCGTCGAATGGCAATGTTTCGTGAGGTGGCCTAATCAATCCTTATTTCGTTTTTTTTAATAAAATTTTGAGTCAGCTTATAAAATATTTTATATTTACTCCAAATAAATTTCATGTATTGACGGCTTTTCGGCTACCCCTCACTGCAAACCATCTAATGCGACACAAATACAAAGAAACCCTTATCGCAACATACAAAGCAATCGGCCGGCCGGTCTTGAACTGTGCATCGCCAATATGGTCGACGGAGACTTTCAGGACGCAGTGGAAGATATTCCAAGCCTGCCGAAATTCGGCGTTACGTACCGCTACGGGAAGTCTACTCCTGTCGTCGGAACATCACCTACATCACGGGGCACAGGTGCTCCCAGTTGAGAATCATAACATCACGCTTAGCAAACAGTTTCTCCTAGGATGCTACCGCAGAGGTCATCCAAACAACCATCTACTGGAGCCCGAACCGCATAAAATACATAATCAACCACTAGACCCTACAACATACAGGCAGGCAATAAAGGAGATACACAACGAAACAGTCTCCACCTTCGTTTCAACCCGCCCCGCGTACATAATAATTAGAGACCAACCACCACCAATAGCTGCAGAAGAACTAGAGTTGTCCAGATAAACTCGAGTCACCTTATCACAATTAAGGTCGGGCTTCTGTAGTAGGCTCAATTCCTACAGAGACGCCGCATGACACACAACACCTCCTTGCATCCACTTGAAACCAACTAACTTAACACCCTTGACCCTCTGCACAAGCCCAAAAGAAGCTGCAACATTCTTGGGCCTTCCGTTAAGTGAAATTGGTGACAATTTGTGAGCAGATCTCGTTGGCTAAGCAGGGCTTAGTAAATCTACAAAAAAAAAAACAACAACAACCCTGGATTAGGTGTTTTTGTGTGAACGAAGCTAACGAAACAAAAACTTTTGCTCCGAGGCCCTGTAAGCAGGTTAACGAATATGTATATTGCCAGATCAGGGCTGGGATTCTGTAACTTATTTTGCGACCGAAAAGCGCAAAATCTACCGACACAAAAATTACCCTCGATACCTCTGCAATGATTATCGGAAACAACTGTCCAAGTATACTATAGAATTCGACCAAAATATCCTACAGAATAGCCTGATCGCAAAACTGATCGCAAATTTACAATGTCGATCCAAAAATTGTCGCAAATTGGTTACATAAAGGCCCACAGAACAAAGTACAATTTTGAAATATTGCATTCAACCATGCAGAAACATTTTATTTGTACGTAATAAAAAATATTTGGTTCTTAGAAAAAATTAATTCGTGGCAAAGGAAATGAAAATTTTTAACTTCAAAAATTCCCTACATTTAGCTAATTTTTGAAAATCTGTCCGTTTTTCCCTACACTTCAAATTTGAGGTCGAAATTTCCTACATGTAGCCTCTTTTCCCTGACTTGGCATCACTGACCAGAACAACCTTCTACTTTTTACTAGCTTAAAGAATGTTCAGATTGGCGTAATTTTTGGCGTTGATCACCCTTAAATAACGTAGTTTCGCCATACAAAAATGCCTGCAGAAATTAGACTTGAAAAGCGCATTTCGGCTAAATTACTCACGAAATTATCTAAATTTTATCGATTATAATCGATCTAATCGAAAGAAATCTTTACATAGTCCTTTTTTCTGATTTTCATAGAATTATTTTGAACTACATAAAGCAAATTGTATAAAAAACTGGGGAAATTTTCAATAACAATGTACCCGGCACCGGAATTTTTCGTTTCTTTTTTTGGCGATAGATCACTAAAATGCAAACGAAATCTTGCGGAAACTTATAATTCATTAATAACACAGTATTTTTGCGTAGAGCATCCTTATGCATTGCGAAGGCCGCCGCGCTTTGAAAAGTAACCCTCAGCGGACAGAACTCCCTTTCTGGAGTTAGATCTGGAGAGATTTACAGTAATTTTGCGTAGTCGGGAGTGTTATAACTAGTAACAGTACACAGAACTTTTCCTAAGGGATTAATTGAAACATTCTTAGTGGTTTGAAAATAAATATGGCGGGCGCATTATATTGAAGCCGACCTTCCACCACCTGCAATATTTATTTGAACTCGTCTTTATTGAGACGAAAGTTTTTACTGAAATGGTAAATTGTTGGTAATACACATTCATAATTCGTTAGTTGCTTTTTTATAGTAGTCAAACAATAATTATAAATTTTCAGAAAATGCATTATTATTCTTGGGTGAAAATATATTTTAATTTCCAAAACCTACATACACACGTAAATCACTCTTCTTATCATTATTTCACAATTTTTTCTTTGCATATAACAGCAATTCAATCGCGGTGGAAAATGCAATGGACCCACGCGATGTTTGTGGCTTCCCGCAACCGGTTGACTTACGGCAAATTTCGGCACGAAAAACTGTCAAAATGTTCGTTCATTCGGTGTTCATAATGCCGATTTACCGTTCTACGAAAGATTCGGATCGACGTCGGCTGTCATAATGCCGAAAACGTCATTTTATAACGCCGACGGTGAAAATGTCGATCCGAAGACGTATCGAGTAATGTGAAAAGGCCCTTAATTTGACATTGACGCTCTTTTTGCAAGTACTTGCAAGTAAAGTTGCTGAACAAAGCTATTATCTTGTTATTAATTTATATATATATATATCGTCGCACCATACAAAAACTAACATCAGATTTTTTGTGGCTGACGAAAAGTAAAAAGTTCAAGTTTTGGCCGACGAAAAGTAATAAAATCGAATTTTGGCTGACGAAAAGTAATAAAATCCACTTTTGGCTTACGAAAACTATCAATTTCGTTTAAACAACAACAATTTTAATGTAAAAACGGTATATAATTACTGATACTTTTCGTCAGCCAAAAGTCGATTTTACTACTTTTCGTCAGCCAAAACTCGATTTTATTACTTTTCGTCGGCCAAAAGTCAAATGTTCTACTTTTCGTACAGAATTTTTTTATTGATAGCTTTCGCCAGAAATTTTAAATATGTTAGTTTTCGTATGGTACGACGATATATATATTTACATTTTGTTTGGGATTTAAAAAAAATTTATAAACGTTTTCTTTCCTTTCTTTTTAAAAATTTAAGTAATAATAAATGGTTCGTTTAAGTAGACATACTATTTTTTCCATGTGAACACATCTATGTATATTCGATAACATTTTACAATCTTGTTGAGTTAGGCACTCTGCACACGAGGCGTATCGTCATAGACGCGTACGAGACATTTTATGTAGCGTCGATTTCCCCACGCCTCAATATCTGCACACGAAGCGACATGAAACTTCGCTGCACAAAACAAACAAACAAATTAATAATACGGCATTTGCTTTAAATTTCGAAGCTTTAAATAGAAAAGATGAAAAATTTTACGGAATCTTCAATTTTCTTTCATTATACACTCTTTTTTTTCCGATTTTTTACACAAATTTTACTGCTTTCATAAATTCCACCAAGTGGAAAAATGTAAACAAACATCTTCTTCTTCCTGTTTTCTAAGCGTAGTACGCCTAGCTACCAGCACTGCTTTACGCCAAGCGACATGTAGCTAGCATACTTTGACGAATGCATGAAGCTGACAACTCGTGTGCAGCCCTCAATTGAAATATACGTGCGCGATATCAAAGCGTACAGCTTTCGTCTGTAGTATCTAATACGCGTCTAAAGCAGTACGCTCCGTGTGCAGAGTGCCTTAGTTGTATAATGCTGTGAAAATTACTGTTTAAATATTTAATAACTAAAAATGTTGTTATGGATCCGCATTCTATACGAGTGGAGCAGCAATGCATGGCGGTCGGCATGATCTAGGGTTGCACTGTGGCTAGTCATTGTCGGCTGGGCGGGGTTCTTGCCTACATTGCTGTCCTGCGCCATAAACAGAAAAAATTCATATCATGCCTTTTCAAACCAAAACGAGTAAAATCAAACGAAAACAACATCCGGTTTTAGCCGGATGCCACGGACGGACCGTTGAAAAATTCAAATATTCAAAAGATAACCCGAAAAAAATCAAACTCAAGAGGCCAGGCATCAGTTAAATTTAAATAAATGCAAACCGAGGGAAAATGTCGTTAAAATTTGAATATGAATTTTGAACGTATATATGTACGTTAAAGTCAGACGGACGTTAGCAAAACATTTAAACCGAAATTTAAATCGGACGGAAATACTGACATTCGACGGAAAAATTTGAAAATAGATAATCGGACGTTATATTTAAATAATCTCGGACGGAAGAGAAAAGATTTAGAAATTTAAATTTGAATACACGTTGAAATCAAAAAAAAACTGTCAAAGTGAATTTGAATTTGAATATACATATATATCGCGAAAAAAAATCGTTAAATTTGAATTTAATTTGAATCAACCGGAAGGACCGGTTATTAACAGGCATCTGAAAATACATAAAAGAAGCTGAAATTTAAAATATATGAACAATCAAAAAAAAAGTTAAAGGCCGAACTCACAAGGGGGTGGCGTTGCTGATGTTGTTGCAGCGCCGGTGCGTTTTTGTCCCACCCTAATCCATGGTTACTGTCGCACCCGAATATCAGTAACCCCTTACCTGTGGTGCGCCGCTGGTGTTGTTGCAGCGCCGGTGCTTATCTACCCACCCTCATCCTTGGTCATCAGTGCACCTATAATTCGATGACCCCATACCTGAAAATCCCTATGCCTTTTTAAATTAGGGTAGTCAACATTCCCATTTTAAATTTATAATATTTATTTACATTATTTTGTAACGTTCATTCAAAAAAAAATTATTTTTATAATTCATATACATACTAGCGTATATTTAGGTGCATTAACTATTCATTGTATCTTAAATTTACGGGAGAGAAGAAAAAATAAATTCCGTTTTTCTCTCGGAAATTTTTAATTAATCATACATATGTATATTTGAAAATAGGCGTTTGGAGGGAAATATCGCTGGGTTATAGTTCTTATATCTTATTATCGGTTGGCCTTTATATTGTTATTAACGATTATTTAGTTAAGCAATTTGAAGTTTACGCTTTGCTATTACTGTTTCCCTTCTACTTCTCTGTATATATATATAAGGAGATATTTTTTTTTTCTTCTTTCCGGTTCTTCTTATTCAAAAAAAAAAATCCCCTTTCCCTTTTTTTTTTTTTGTTTTTGAATATAAATCCCCTTTTCTTTTCTTATGTATATTTCTTAAATTTCTAATCCGCCTCACTTATCTTAAATACCCAAATATTTAGTTTGACAATGTTCAAAACACTACATATACATGCATGTATTACTAAATATGGGCATCGGGAAAAGTTGGGTGTTGATGTGAAATTATTCTCGGCTGATCTGAACTAAATTGTTCCATGCTGAACACACGCGAAATTCTGGCTAACCAAAAAGTACATTTTACTACCTCTTCACTATAGCGTGCTACGCCATACCCACACCGGTGATACATACATATGTGTATATACATAAGCGGATTTACAGAGGAAAATTTAGCAATTAAATTAGCTGACATACATATGTAACTACCTATTTTACAGAAAAAAAAGGAAAATTGTCATCCCTTTTGGGACTCACCGCCCGTTGCGGTGCACCTTTAGTGGTGGTGTCACCGATCTGCTGTCACTGTTGGTGTTGCTGGGCCACCATGTGAGACGCTGTTGGTGTTGTGGCAAAATTCTTGTTATTGTTGCTGTTGTCAGTTTTCAATTCCCAATCTTCCTCGTTATGCGCTCGGTAATAGGCGGGCGTATCGCTGCTTATTTCTGGTTCTGTTGCGGTTGCATTCGACAAATGGGTTTTACTTATTATTACCAATGAGTGATTCAGATATGTATGTACCGGTATAAGTCAAAATCGTTTAACTAGCTGATAAACCTTTTTACATGTAGGATTTTGCACGTTACTTGATTTTCCTTCTATCTCATAAAATATGAACGTTTTCATGTACACAGATGTGTCTGTATATGGAAATTATTTTCCCCACCCGGCAACTGAAAAGTTATCCAATGCAATTATTTAACAATTCGATTTCACATGTACTTTGGCACAGCTGACACGCCAATGCATGTATGTTTGTTTTAGTGGATGTATAATTGAGTCACTAATTCGCGCCATAAAATAAGTATTTTGCAATAATTTTCGATTAAAAAAAAATACATAAATTGTCCACAAAAGCTTCAATTTTCGTTGCGATTCGCCTTGCTTGTAGTGTTTTTTTAATTCAATCAATTTGCTTGCTGTTCATTATGTTAAATTCTTTCACAAATCTTAGTTATTTCATTGAATATCGTACAAAAAAAATTATTTGTCAAAATGTTGAATAAAAATTGCAGCCGAAGAACCGAACGAATAATCACCAGTATCGTGCCTATTACAAGCGTCCCGTTTGCTTTCGTATCACCATCTAGTGCCGTGTGTATAATAGTCGCCTGACTTTACGGTTACCCGAATGTCTATATCATGGTATGACGCTAGCAATGACACAAGCGAGATAGAATACGGTTGCCATGATACACAAAAAAAAATTACCAAAACTTTCGGAATAAAATGCCTCAAGCATTTTTCCCATGAAACTATTTCAAAATAATCGATTGTATTCGTGCCCTAGAAAATTTGCTACTGTAAAATTCTACTAGTGTACGTTGGGAATATTAATAGACATTGTTGTCTTACGCTCAAATTATAAAAATGGTAAGAGACAGGAATTCTGGTTGATGAAACAATAGTACATGAATAATTAATTAATTTTCTGAGGACTAAGTAAAATTTGAAATTGCATAGAGCGCATAAGAACATTTTATAAAGTATGCATTTGAAAGTACCAAGTCACCGAATAACCACGTGTTACGTATTTTCACATTTCGAAGTGTTCATGGCAACCCTGGAAGAACCAGTTTGTCCATCACCAATACTTGTGCATCTTTTCTCTCTCATGCCAACATGTCGCCATCATTCACTGGAAGTTATTGGGAACTACTAAAAAACTACTGAAATAGTGGTGCTGCCACACAGACAGAATTGAGCAACCGAAATTAACCCGTTTATGATCGATATCAGCACTGATATCGATAGCAAACCATAACAATGTTCAACTGGCAACCCTTCTACCTTGCAACCATGCGAGCGATCAGCTGACACGTTTTTACGTAAAAAATCAAAATGATTTTGATTTCTGCGGTACGGGCTTCTGCGTTGTACGTCGTTGAATTATCGGTTACATACAAATCCCATTAAATAGGTTGGATCAGCTGACACGGTACACGGGTTTACGTTCTCGACTAACTGGACTATGTTTCAGATAAAGAAGATTGTGCACTCAGCCATATTCAGCAAAATATTCATCCTTGAAACTGGTTTCATTTTGGTTAGTACGTCATCAACTACGTTATCGAAGAGAAAGAAAATTTGCAAACAGGCAAAAAAATACCTTTATTGAACTATTATTCAGACAAATAAATACACGGAACTTCATTTTTCTTTATTTAAAATAGTATTTTAATATAAATTTCACATTTTCGCACACAATCTTTAGTTATTAGAAAACCGGAAACGAAACTGGGTGAAAGAGAATTTATGTTACTACGTCACTAAATCAGCTGCGTCTGTCAAATTTTGGATGAACGCATAGCGGGACCGCTGAATACACAATCTTCTTTATTTGAATCATGAATCATGAGTAATACGAGAATTGATTTTCTCAAGTCCATCTCGAACTCGACACGTATCCGAAAAATAACGTTCACCTCCGCGAAAGCGCCCTATTCACAATTTCTTCAATAATGTTCTATTTAAGCCCGTCTCCACATAACTTGATTCACCAGAGAAACATGTAGCAAAACATCTCGTTCAATAACCCGTCTCCACGTGGCTAATCGTGATTCAGTTTGACATTTCTCTTTCTTGCTCTTCTTAAATGTTTGTATGTTTGCTTATTTTTGCGTCTTTGTTTTGGTCTGTGTGAGATTTCGATAGATTTTCGATTCAAAATTAGAGGAGACATCGATATCATCGAGGTTGGCAAGATGATTCAGAATGAAACAGTGTTTCAATCTTCACTCGCTCTCAGAAATTTTTATGGAAATTGACGAGCATGATTCAAATAAAAAAGATTGTGCACTCAGCCATATTCAGCAAAATATTCATCCGTGAGACTGGGTTCATTTTGCTTAGTACGTCATCAACTACGTTATCGACGAGAAGGAAAATTAGCAAAAATGCAAAAATACCTTTATAGAACTATTGTTCACACAAATAAATACGCGGCACTTCATTTTTCTTCATTTAAATTAGTTATTTAATATAAATTTCACATTTATCGCATACAATCTTTAGTTATTAGAAAACCGGAAACGAAACTGGGTGAAAGAGAATTTATGTTACTACGTCATTAAATCAGCTGATTCTGTCAAATTTTGGATGAACGCATAGCGGAACCGCTGAATACACAATCTTCTTTATTTGAATCATGATTGACGAGTTTCGGAGAGACCGTAAACGCCAGCTATTCCACGAATAACATGTGCAAGAATGTAAAATCAACAACCTACAAAACAGAAAGAAGAAAAGCAACTTATATTGCATTCACGATCGTCATTGGGCCATAACAACAACTTAAAAATCAGCTGAGCACAGCTGTTCGACCTTTTTAACACACATCCCAGAGTCAAGTCACTGTTCTCCGTACACAATGTTTCCGTGTCGAAACAAGATTGAGAGAGAAAATGCAGAAAAAAAGAGCGAAACACGTTATGTGGAGACATGGTATTTCATAACTCGCTTCAATAACGATTTATTTCAAAATTTATTCCAATAATGCCCTATTTCACAATTGTATTAGAAATTCGCCGGTAGTATACGTTCTTCTACTTGCTCGAAGAGCGTGTCGATTGTAGCAAGCGCAATAATGGGCCGTATTAATAAAAACCCAGCAAATGCTTTTACTCAAGATTTCGGAAATTTGACATTAATTTGTATGAATGAAATTTCAAAATTTGAGTAAAAGATCTGAAATCTTAAGCAAAAGCAAATGCTTGGCTTTTATTAATATGACCCAATATCTGATTCCACCTTCACTCAAAATAATAATAGCGTTTGTTGAGTGTAGAGCGAGAGGGAAGACTAGCTATTTTTAGGAACCCGCACACAGAATTTGTGTGGGTACTTTCCTAAAATGTGTCAAAATCTCTGAAGAAGAGGAAGAAATTGTAAACAGTGTTGCCACAGCCTCAAAAAATTTGGTATCACAAATTGATTCATTTATGGTTTTTTTGGTATCACCGAAAAATGTTTGAAAAAAAAAATTATAATTAATAAAATATGCTGCTTTTGGGGTTCTAACACAGAAAAATATTTGAGAAAAAAATTAAAATTAATAAAGTAAGCTACTTTCGTGGTTTTAACGATATCGTTTTTTTTTTATAATATAAAAATATAAAGATAATACTTAAATTTCACATGCAAATAAATATGAATACTTTGGTACTGTACCGAGTAATATAAAAGTTCTATAAAATGCAATGGGTCAAATGAGCTGGGTGATCTATTTGCCAGAGCTGATTCTGGAATTGATTTGGAGTCATTGAATCAGTTCTTAAATACTTGTCGCGCTGTCCTCCTTTAAGTCAAAATGCCTGCTATGCGGAGTGGTCCAACCAGGTTAGGTGTTTTTTTTTTTGATAAATTTAAGTACTCCCTCATGAAGGCGATGAAGGTATTCCACGCTGGATTACTGTGGATGGGTACGTAGATTTTGCCCCAGAAAGAGGATTATGTGGTCCTTTCTACCCGTTATAAACAAAATAAAGGTATTTTGAAAAAACAAATATTTATATTTCGAAAACTATCGGCCTCCGGACTGTTCCGACTTCAGATATAGGATCGGAGAACGGTGCAACGCCCCTTTTATAAACGGTTTTTACGCCCCCATGGATCGGTAAAGGAAAGCGTGACACGAAAAAAAAAAACCATGAAGGCATCAATTTGTGATACCATAATTTTTGAGGCTGTGGCAACACTGTTCCTAAGCGTCATTTTTGACACTAACACCCTCATTCTGATGAACGAATCGTCTCGAGACGATTTCGTCTAGCTTTGGCATTCTCTATGTTATTCGTCAATTCTTACGTTGGTTACGTTATGACAAAATATGAGAAGAAAGCATTTGTCAAATACCAATTAACCATTTGAAAATAATTTAAGATTTATAAAAAAACTGCTTTTTTTCAAAGTTTTTATATTTTTTAAGCATTTTTCCGAAAATCTGGAAACACCAGTCTTCTTTGTTTTCTTGTCTCTGTCAATATATTTATGTACATAAATAAATACATATGTATAATTTCATTTGTTTATTTTTCCAATAGTTTGTTAAAAATTTTTACTGAAAATGAAAAAGATTAGGTGCAAAACATTATGAAGGATGTGAGGGTAGACAGGCTTCGCTTGCCGGTGATTTTAGCATACCACAATTTTCACACATCGCTAAGCTATTGCTGGTGTACGGCCGTCGTTCATATAAACGTTTAGCGGCACTTTCAGAATTTGTCATCCATCGCGGTTTAATTATAACCACACTGCAGGCGGTATTTTCTCATATTATTCGAAGATGAATTCATACATAAGGTTGCGATTACCCATTCAACGGTGATAATGGTTGCGTTGACGGTGCGATCTCGCGCAAAAATTCGGCAGTAGCTGCTGTTGCTAATTTGTTAGTAGCTTTGACTTGTTTTTGTTTGCTGCTTCGGCTGGCCTAGTAATCATATCATAGAAGCTGCGCTTTCGTCGCAGCGATGGTCTTGTCGGTGTAGTGTTGTTGGTTGTGTGACTTTTGGTGGGCATGGTGTAATCAATGATGTAGGTGGCTCTATTGTAGATAGTAGTCGTAGGAAGTATTGTTGTTGTTGTAGGGTCTGTTGTAGATGGATTGGTTGTTTACAGTACTTTTGTTGATGGTGTTTTTGGTGGTGCACGTGTGCCTAACCCATCATTATTCTATTTCAAATTCATCAACGATAACAAAATAGCTTTCGTTTGAATTTGACATTTCTTTTCGTCGTTTTTGTCGATTTTTCGAAATAGAGAATGTAAATTTCTTACGTTTTGGCAGCTGTTTTCGTCTGCTTCTGTTTTCGTAATACATAATGCAAACAGGCGAACGATTCGTCTCTGACACGAAACGAACGTTCGTTTTCGTAATACAGAATGAGGGTGTAAATAGCATTTCGCACAAATGCGTTTGTTGAACTTTTGCCTTCATCTTCAGTTTGACATAAAATAGCATTCTACCCAAAATCTCACCAAACAGACCTAATTATTTACAAAATGAAAAAGTATGTATTCAAGAAATTAGCAAACCTTGCTGCTTCTTCATATTTTGGCATACATTTACTTACTGTGGTTTTCCATTTGCACCCTTTTTTTTTATAAAAATAAACTAATTTGATACTGTTTACTTTTTTATTTGACACGTATCTAAATACATAATTAGTGATAAATAAATTAATAAGTAATATGACCAGCATCTGCCAAGGCAGTTCTATACCAGAAACTATCGGACACGAAAATTGTAAATATAAGAAAATAAAACAAGACTTTTTCCTCTTATTTTAGATAACATCTAGAAACCTACAATGGCTCGTACTAAGCAAACTGCACGTAAATCAACCGGTGGAAAAGCTCCCCGCAAGCAACTTGCAACTAAGGCAGCTCGTAAATCGGCTCCTTCAACCGGTGGTGTAAAGAAACCACATCGTTATCGTCCTGGTACAGTCGCTTTGCGCGAAATCCGTCGTTACCAGAAGTCAACCGAATTGTTAATTCGCAAATTGCCATTCCAGCGTTTAGTACGTGAAATTGCACAAGATTTCAAAACTGATTTGCGTTTCCAATCTGCTGCAATTGGTGCTTTGCAGGTAATTTTTATTTTTCATCTTATGATTAAAATATATATTTATAAATATCAACAAATTTATTTTTCAACTGCAACGATACAGGAAGCATCCGAGGCATATCTTGTAGGCTTATTCGAAGATACCAACTTGTGCGCAATTCATGCCAAGCGTGTAACAATTATGCCTAAGGACATTCAGTTGGCTCGCAGAATCCGGGGAGAACGCGCTTAAATTATAATTTCAATGTCAGTAACCATACAAAAAGTATATATTAACCATTTCGTAATTATAATAAACTTGTAATTCATTCATGCACATAATTTTACAAACCTGTTTAAAATTCCTTGGTTTAACTTTCGAACTAATTAAAAAAAAATTTTGGAAAAGTACTGTGGTGACTGATTTCCAAGTTTTATTCATATCTAAGTTTGTATATTTTTTTCGCCCATTTTAACATTTATTTTATGGTCTAATCTGTACTTCATAAAATAAGATAATTTTCACTCATATATGAGGCACTCAGTGCCAAAACGGCCTAACCCTCATTTCAAAAAAAATCAAACTGACTATGCTGATCTAACCGGAACCTTTTGAAATAAATACTAAAAAAACTCCCTATTGTATAGTATAACACTAAGTTATACTACCTGCTGAAAACTGTTTTTGTCGTCTATGCAAACTTCAAACTTCAAAGGTTTGAATTCTAAGGCCGTGTTTGAATCGATGGAAAAGTTCTATGGGGAAATGTGGTGGAGTCAGAGTCAACAACCGTACAATAATTATTGTACACGTACAATAATTTCATGACTTTCAATCCTACGCGTACAATATCGAAAAGTACAATAATTTCAACGATATCTATCTTCTATATATTATATCTATATATATAAAAATGATTTGGTATTTAATTGTAACGCTAAAACTTGAAAACGGCTGAACCAAATCAAATACTTCCTTAGGGGGGTTTGTTTGTTGTTACCCCGCGAAGGTTTAGTCGAAGAAAAATTAAAAAATGTTAGGGGGCGTGGCACCTCCCATACAACCTTAATTTTTAAAGCTGATTATCTCTAAAACAGTTCAAGGTAGGCAGCTGAAAATTGGTATAGAGGTAGGTGATATCAAAACCCTTCTCACTCAGAAAAGGGGGCGTGGCACCTCCCATACAACCTTAATTTTTAAAGCTGATTATCTCTAAAACAGTTCAAGGTAGGGAACTGAAAATTGATATAGAGGTAGGTGATATCAAAACCCTTCTCATTCAGAAAAGTGGGGGTTGTCAGAAAAGGGGGCGTGGCACCTCCCATACAACCTTAATTTTTAAAGCTAATTATCTCTAAAACAGGTCAAGGTAGGGAGCTGAAAATTGGTATAGAGGTAGGTGATATCAAAACCCTTCTCACTCAGAAAAGTGGGGGTTATCAGAAAAGGGGCCGTGGCACCTCCCATACAACCTTAATTTTTAAAGCTGATTATCTCTAAAACAGTTTAAGGTAGGGAGCTGAAAATTGATCAGGAGATTAACGATATCAATAGCGTGCTTATGAAAAAAACAGTAGTTTTGGGAAAAGGGGGCGTGGCACCTCCCATGCGTTCTTAATTTTTAAGGCTAAATATCCTTAAAAGCGTTCATGGCATGTACATAGAAATCACTATGCAAATATACGATATCAATGCCATGTTCACCCAAAAAAAAAAAAGATTTTTCGAAAAATGGGGCATTGCACTTCCCATACGTACTAAACTTTTGAGGCTGAATATATCTAAAAGGGTTGGAGGAGGAGCCTGAAAACCATTATGGAGGTATACTATATCAATCCTCTTACTTGGTGAAAATAGCCAATACTCAGTGAAAATAAATATCTGGAACAGAAAACTAAAAATGTTGTGTATCGTGCAGCCTTAAACTGAATACTAAAATTATATATTTTTTAAGTTGTATACACAATGAAGTAGTGAAAAATCGTTAATTTTCTATTAAAAATAATACCGGTGTAATAACAATTTTTGAAATGAAATTAATAAAAAAGTTTGCCGGGTCAGCTAGTACATATATAAAAAAGATTTGGTGTTTAATTGTAACGCTAAAACTTGAAAACGGCTGAACCAAATCAAATGCTTCCTTAGGGGGGTTTATTTGTTGTTACCCCGCGAAGGCTTAGTCGAAGAAAAAATTAAAAAATATTAGGGGGGCGTGGCACCTCCCATACAATCTTAATTTTTGAAGCTGATTATCTCTAAAAGAGTTCAAGGTAGGGAGCTGAAAATTGGTATAGAGGTAGGTGATATCAAAACCTTCTCACGCAGAAAAGTGGGGGCTATACGAAAAGGGGGCGTGGCACCTCCCATACAAACTTAATTTTTCATGCTGAATATCTCTAAAATTGTTTAAAGTAGGGACTTGGAAATTGGTGTGGAGATAAACGATAACAATTCCATATTAACGCAAAATAATAGGAGTTATAGGAAAATGGGGCGCACACTGGTCAGCCCCCATACACAAAAGTCAAAAATGTTGGTGCTTCAAAAAAGAACTTCTGTCATGCATTTCCGTGGGAAATATATTGAATTTTATGGAAAACCTTCTATACGCAATAGCTACCATTAAATGTTACTTTTGCTTATTGAAAGTCAACACATTTGAAAAAAAAATTTTCTGGAAAAAGTTTGTGTAAATAAGTGTATTATGATTTTTGCGATATTTCAAGTTTGAGTGCTAAAAAAAAATGCTGATAACTATGGAAACGCAAGAAAAACGTATGTTTCATGATTTAGCAAAAGAAAACAGTGAAAACAATTTATTTTTGGCAAAATACAAGATGAAGAAATCTTGGCTTTTCTATGAGCGTAATTTTCAAGCATTAGCATATTCATTTAAACTTTTAACAATTAAGGACCACTCTGGACCAGGTCTTAAAAGCATATTTGAGTTTTGTAAAGTCTTCTCTTAAGAAGCCTGTTTATACATTTTTCCCTTTTTTCCATTTTTCTTAAAATATCATATTAAATGTAACTAGTCTATACAAAATATTGTTGCCCAAGATGCTCCTTTTACGTATTTTTGTTCATATTTACATCGACTGTTTTCGATAAAACTTTATTTTCGATAAAATCTGAGTAATTGAGTTTTGTCCCACTCTCCATTCAATTTTTTTTTTTTTGATCCCGCGAAATATCGGATTATCGGAAATATCGGATCTCTCTGATATTACGCTTAAAGTCTTTGCAATTAAACGGGCAAATTTTTAAAGGAATAAAACTTTCCTGATTTTTACAACTTTTTATAAAAACTTAATTTGAAAATCAAATTTTTTTCAAAAATCGCAAAAAAACCACAAAATTTTGACCAGCTATCGCTCAGCGAGTTTTTATTAAACCACTACATGTTATATGTCGTTTGAAGCGTATTTTAATTGCCTTTCGAACGAGATACTATTCACGATTATCGCATTTGTAACTCCAGCGAAAATAATTTTTGAATGAAGTGATAACCAAAACACACAAAATTACCGTTATCTCAAAAACCTAACCATAAAAAAAAATAGTTCACAGCTCAGCAGGTCAATTCCTATCCTCCCCATTCCTGGTTTTCTTGGTATTTTTTGGCTGCAAACTAGTGTTAGTGGTGGGCGTGGATTACAACATATGAACACCCCAGTGCAAAAATGCGTTATATTATTTTCTAGCGCAAAAACGAACTTTCGTACAAATAAAAGACTCGAAAACTCGAAGCTCAAAAACATGCCGACAAAACTTTTTAGTTCGTTTTTCCCCTAAGATAAAAGGCCAAAAACGAACTAAAAAGCTTTGTCGGCATGTTTTTGCGCTTCGAGTTTTCGCGTCTTTTATTTGTAGGAAAGTTCGTTTTTGCGCTAGAAAATAATATAACGCATTTTTGCACTGGGGTGTACATATATGCTTTTAATTTTTCTGAAAGATGAGTCGTATAGTGGGACACCAATGTGCAGTGGCGTAGTAAGAGAATTTTTCGGGGGGGGGGTCACAGCCAATGTAAAAAATTTACCAGAATTAAAATAAAAATTACCAAAAATCTAAAATTTTTTTTACAAATGATCAAAATGTAATTTTTTTCAGAAATTGGAAATTTGTAACGTGACATCTTTGTAACTTCTTCTTCTTCTTGATTGGCGCTTAACCCTTTCGAACCGGCTTTCAACCGCTTGAGTATATAACATTTAACTAGTTTCCCACAAATAAGTAGCTTATAACTAAAAAATCCACATTCAAATTTCCATTTTTATCAAGGTGTGGGTGGTGGTAAACCATTGTACCACCAGTGCTGTTGTGTGGTACAGCATATGTACCATCAGTCCTTAATCTGCTAAGAGTTATTGATTATTTCAACGAATATATTTTCTTATATTTTATTCAAATAATGCATTTTACATAATATAGGTATTTATATTCACGAAAAAATACTTTTAAAATTAATATGGAGATGTATTAATTTGATTTATTAGTCTGATAACTTGCAAAGCAACCCATGCAAAGTGGTATATCGCATATCTGGCACATTTACTTTGTTCTCGTTTGCTTTTTGTTGCGCCGAAAATTTTCACAACGTCTTCTAGTATTAATAGGAACTGGTAAATGCATAGATATAATGCCCAGATTCTTCTGTCCTGCAGATATGTGCCCCATTGCTTGAGACCTACGTCTGGTTGCAGTTTTCTTATCTTCAAATATTAGTGATTCTGCTAATATTATTATGAAATCGATAAATTGAAGTTTTGCTCATCGGAGATCGCAATAAATGACCGAAGATTTGGCAGCGGAAATCATTAAAAGACGATAGAACACTTTTTTCCGCGGTTTCTTTCTTGTAGGACATAACAAACATATATCCCAGCAGAATTGCTATTTCCCCAGCATCAGTTTTCGATATATTTGGTGATTGTTTTGCGGTTCCAAATGTAAAAATGCGTTCGTTTGTACATATCGCGGTATATACACACAAACTTCGAGGGAAATTTTTTTGAAATACTGAAAATGGTGACGAAGTACGTGGAATTTCGAGACTTATATTACACTCACGATGTTCGTTTGTAATATTCTTAGGTATAAAATTTGGCTGAGGACAAGACCATGACCTTTGGTTCGAAGTCATGGAAATCATGCTATCTTCGAGCTCTTGGTAAAATTCTTCCGATTCATTTTCATTTACACCTTCAGCTGCATGGGATTCCCTATCGAAAGATAAAGATGAAGATATTAAAGATTTTTCGCTATCCGTATTCGAGTCCGGTTCGTAATTATCAGCATTTCCGCCAGAAAAGTCCCCACTTTCATCCCCACCTTCATTGCCAACGTCAGAATAATCTCCATAAACATCCAGCGTCTTTGCTATTTCATCTTCACACAAGTTTTCGACATATCATTTCTTTGTAAAACAAAAAACAATAAGTATGTAAAGATTGACGAAGGGTACTGCTGGTACACATATGTACCAGTATAAAGGACTGCTGGTACGTATACGTACCAGTTTTGTAAAACTCAAAATATACAATAATAAATATCCAAAATTTGTCATTATCAATACTTATCCTCATAAACGAAGTCAATATCTTTATCTGTTATATATTTTTTACTACTTTGCACTTTGTTTTGAATAACTAATAAGTACTTGCAAAAAATGTACGCGTTCGCATGCTTCGCTGTTTCACTCAAAGCTGTGTGTAAACTCTGAGCGCGAATGAGCTCCTTTTTATATGTACCATTAGAAAAACCAGCAGGCTTCGTCCGAGTATATTCTTTTCAAGTTTGAGTGAAAACTTTAGGAGTTATCCCATAATAAAATTTAGTGGTACATATGGTGTACCAGGAGGTTCGAAATGGTTAACCGTCTAGACGATTCTGGCCGCGTCCAACAGAGCGCGCCAATTGCTTCTGTTTCGTGCAGCATGGCGCCACTTGGGAACACCTAGGGAGGCAGCATCGCTGTCCACCTGATTTTCCCAACGCAGAGGAGGTCTCCCTTTTCTTTTGCGTTCAGCGGGTTTCGATAGAAATGCTTTCTTGGCCGGAGCGCCTTCGTCCATTCTCACGACATGACCTGCCCAACGCAGCCGCTGGATCTTTATTCGCTGAACAATGTCGATGTCTGTGTAAAGCTCGTACAGCTCATCGTTAAATCTCCGTCGATACTCGCCCACGCCAACGCGCAAAGGTCCATAAATCTTACGAAGAACTTTTCTCTCGAATACTCCAAGTGCCATCTCATCTGATTTTGAAATTGTCCATGCTTGTGCGCCGTACATGAGGACTGGAACGATGAGCGTCCTGTAGAGTGTGATTTTTGTTTGTCGAGAGAGGACTTTACTTTTCAGTTGCCTACTTAGTCCGAAGTAGCATTTATTGGCAAGCGTGATTCTTCGTTGGATCTCCGTGCTGACATCATTCTTGGTGTTAATGCTGGTTCTCAGATAGACGAAGTCCTCAACAGTTTCGAATTTGTAGCTATCAACATTGACGTGGCTTCCAAGGCGTGCTGTTTCTTTGTGTGATGACAGGAGGTACTTCGTCTTGTCCTCGTTAACCGCCAAACCCATTTTCTTAGCCTCTTTATCCAGCTTGGAGAAGGCAGAACATACGGCGCGAGTGTTAGTGCCAATGATGTCGATATCATCGGCGTAACTAGAAGTCATAAAGGAATGAAATTTTGCACAAAGAATAATATGCATTTCCGGAAGAGTAAAATTTCAACAACAAAATTGGGTTTATTCATAAAACTTTATTAAGGAGTAATACTTAAGATTATTTTATTCCATTTATTACGTGTTTTGAAGTGCACAATATCTCTCAAAACAGCGATTAATAGGAAAAAAATTAATTGAATAAAAAAATATCCATATTTCGCTATTGATAAATAATGAGCGATGTGAGTAAGTACTTTTGACTACTCTTTTGTGATTTTCTGCATTTGTTACACGTATGATTGTCCAAAAAATAGTCTCCCATCATATACTCGTACCAAGACCCTTGATATCACCATTCAAAAACTATTAAGTCCTGATGAAATCTCTCACAATTTTCATCACTTTCAGCACCTAAGCTTGTAGGGAAATTATTAAGATTTTTTCTGATTTTAGGACAGTCGAATCTGAAATTTCTTTAAAAAAAATTCGATTTTTTTTCAAATTTTTTTCATTATTTTTGTTTTTGTAACCAAACTACTTGACCAATTTTGGAGTGTGAAGGCAAAAAATGTCTGTTGGAGCTCCCTATACCAGCTCCTCCTAGATATCAAATCGCCACGATGTCTAATAAAACTTTTTGATGCACTTATGTGATGCAATGTTTGCATATGTGGCTTTTTCCACGTTTTTACCAATATCTCAAAAACTGGGTCTGGTTATTTCATTTTTGGTGGTTAAAGTTGATCAAAATTTGTCGAGTAGTGTAATTGTAGCGTTTGTTGAGCCGTAGGAAAGTGCAGGAACCGTAGGAATTTTACCACAAAAGAGCGAGTATGGGTACAAAGAATGTAAATTGTGATAAAATTCCTGCGGTTCTTGCACTTTCCTACAGCTCAACTAACGCTACAATTATAAATAATACTTCGTGAAAAGGCGCTAAATTTCGAATTACCAATTTCGAGAAATTAATATTCTCATTGATTTTTTCCTGTAAATCATCTCTTAGTTAAAGGTGGTTTTATGGTCAGAAGAATTTTATACAAAACGAATCTTTTTGGGGACAAAACCCCCCCCCCCCCCCCCGTTACTACGACAATGCCAATGTGCCAAATTTGGTTTCGGCAGGTGCATCCGTTTCCAAGAAATTGAGTTTTGTCCCACTCTCCATACAAATGAGATCAGTGTGGGGCGTGGCACCTCCCATAAAATCTTAATTTTTGAAGCTGATTATCTCTAAAAGAGTTCAAGGTAGGGAGCTGAAAATTGATATAGAGGTAGGTGATATCAAAACCCTTCTCACTCAGAAAAGTGGGGGTTATCAGAAAAGAGGGCGTGGCACCTCCCATATATGTGTGTATCACCAACGCCGTCGGCGGCACCGAAATGCCGAAAGCCACCGCGCCGAACTCATCGAAAATGGCATCAGCAACCCCGACGGTTCGAAGTTCAGTGTAGCCAAATATGCGAACTGTGTTCGAATCAGTGTTGCCAAGTATTGATGCGAAATTCAAGACAGGTAGGCGCAGCGGCGAATTCAGAAACTACTTTTTTTATTTAGAAAGGTACAGTGTAATGTCAAAATCAAAGCAAATTCACACAATGGCCAACAGGAATGGGCGAGTCCCAAGCGAATACAGATTTTAACCAAGGCGAAACATTATTTTGACATTAAACTATACCAATTACTACAATATTAAAGTTCTGAATTCACGTATGCGCCTACCTTTCTAAATCTGGCTGGCGGAATTGAGCGGTATTTTCTGACGTTTCTTATCTTTTTGATAAAAGCAAATACATCGTTAGTTTATTTTACTAAAAACTATTTATTTAAATAATAAAATAATGGATTCTATTGCGTTAGCAGCTATATTAGTGGAGGAAGAAGAGCAAAGGAATCTGATAAACGAGAGAAAGTTTTTAAGGGATCATAGCAATCCTTTTACTTTAAGTAAACAAGCGTAAATTTAATTAGAGGCTGAAAATAAAAATAATAGTCTTAATTTTGCGTGAAAGAAACCTTTACCTTGTCCTTTTTTCTGTTTTTTATAGAATTATTTTGAACTACATAAAAGCAAGTTGTATACAAAAACAGGGGAAAATTTCAATAACAATGTACCCGGCACCGGAATTTTTCGTGCCTTTTTTTTTGGCGATAGATCACTAAAATGCAAACGAAATATTGCGGAAACTTATTATTCATTAATAACACAGTATTTTTGCGTAGAGCACTCTTATGTACTGCGCCGCGCTTTGAATAGTAACCCTCAGCCGACAGAACTCCCTTTCTGGAGTTAGATCTGGAGAGATTTACAGTAATTTTCCGTAGTCGGGAGTGTTATAACTAGTAAAATTATCATTCGCAGAACTTTTCCTGAAGGATTCATTGAAACATTCTTAGTGGTTTGAAAATAAATATGGCGGGCGCTTCAGTAAGCCGACCTTCCACCACCTGCAAAATTTATTTGAATGCGTCTTTATTGAGACGAAAGTTTTTACTGAAATGGTAAATTGTTGGTAATACACATCCATAATTCGTTAGTTGCTTTTTTATAGTAGTCAAACAATAGTTATCAACTTCATAAAATGCATTATTATTCTTTAGTGAAAATATATTTTAATTTCCAAAACCTACATACACACGTATTTAAATCACTGTTATTATCATTATTTCACAATTTTTTCTCTGAAGTTTTTCTTTGTATATAACAGCAATTCAATCTCGGTGGAAAATGCAATGGACCCACGCCATGTTTGTGGCTTCTCGCGACCGGTTGATTAATATAATTACAAATATTCACACTTATTAACACTTATTCCAACTTCATACATGCATTTACACAATTTCCTTAAACTTTTATTGTAATTTTTTGATATTTTGTTAATATCGCCGCAACCAAATACTTGCGGCAAATTTCGGCACGAAAAACTGTCAAAATGTTCGTTCATTCGGTGTTCATAATGACGATTAACCGAACTTCGAAAGATTCGGCGCGCCGTCGGTTGTCATAATGCCGTTTGACGAAAACGTCATTTCGGTACCGCCGACGGTGTTGGTGATAGTGGCATAGTTGTATTTTATTTTAGCACATATACATCTGCGCCAAAATACAAACACGGCTAGGTATATTCTCTAGTATATTGCATTAGCGATTCTTTAATTATAAAAAATTTAATTTGGTGGGAGTATTTTATTAATAATATTTTCATTTAAGTTGGCCATGCAAAAATTTTTATTTGGCGCAGGATCAGCGTAAAAGCGAAGGTACATAACTTGTGTTCGCCGTTAAATGCGTAATAGCATGTTCATGGTGAACCTGCATTTTGCATTTCGGAGGCATTTTTGCGTTTAGTCCAAAATGCAACATAAAATGTTACATTTCTCCATACAAATGCCACCACCAAAATGCAACTTACCGCAACTATTTTTTTGTGTTTTGAATGCTAACGCAGAAAGCAACCCTGAAATCTTCGAAAAAATTTGCCATTCGAATGGAAAATAGTGGCAACACTCTGGCAATACAAGAACGAAATACCTACAAGATTACGCATATAGAGCAGCATGAGCATGAGCACACGAGCTCCATGATGACGTCACTCTACATGTAATGAACGAAAGTAAACAAAACAGAGATCAAAATTAATACCAAAGCGGTTGGTACGTTTGGTTTGCAAAATTAGTGTATTATATTATTACATATTTTGCAAATTCTTGTTCTATTTTTTTTAATTAGACAAAACAAAAAAATAAACCTCAACACCTTATTGCGTAATCTGGGATATTAGCTCCGTTTGTTTCGAACTTCTCAAATGCGCATTTACAAAACGCGGCAGCATGAACACTTTTCGAAAAGCCATCTTCGAAAATGCAAAATGTTGCGTTTCAAATCCAGCATGAACATAGTATAATAGCATGTTCATGGTGAGCCTGCGTTTTGCGTTTCGGAGGCATTTTTGCGTTTAGTCCAAAACGCAACATTAAATGTTACATTTCTCCATACAAATGCCACCACCAAAATGCAACTTAACGCAACTATTTTTTTGCGTTTTGAATGCTAACGCAGAAAGCAACCCTGAAATCTTCGAAAAAATTTGCCATTCGAATGGAAAATAGTGGCAACACTCTGGCAATACAAGAACGAAATACCTACAAGATTACGCATATAGAGTAGCATGAGCATGGGCACACGAGCTCCATGATGACGTCACTCTACATGTAATGAACGAAAGTAAACAAAACAGAGATCAAAATTAATACCAAAGCGGTTGGTACGTTTGGTTTGCAAAATTAGTGTATTATATTATTACATATTTTGCAAATTCTTGTTCTATTTTTTTAATTAAACAAAACAAAAAAAATAAACCTCAACACCTGATTGCGTAATCTGGGATATTAGCTCCGTTTGTTTCGAACTTCACAAATGCGCATTTACAAAACGCGGCAGCATGAACACTTTTCGAAAAGCCATCTTCGAAAATGCAAAATGTTGCATTTCAAATCCAGCATGAACATAGTATAAGCCACTGAACAGAAACAAACGACAGCACTTCATTGATCGTAGCGCTCACACAAGCGAAGCAAACAAAGAGCGTAATAATCTGTGTGAATTTGGTTCTCAATTTTTCGGACAATTGTACCACTAGCTGCCTGGGCCTGACATACACACATATCGGAAACCAACTACATATGTTTTTATTAAATTTTGTGTAACTTCACAAAAAGCCACAAACAAATAAAATAAGAGTAAGAAATACAGAATCATTATAACACACAATTATTTTCAACCATCATCATTTCAACCGTTAGAGCCTATATACATTTGCGACTCAATCGATTTAGTCGGGCCTTGATTTGCATGGGAATGTATGGAAGCATTCACACTACATTCAATTAGTCGAACAACTGAAACAGTTGGATTTACATACAACCATATATATAGTACTCCTATATTCGTAATACCTACGAGTTCCATCAGCCAACATTACAGTACAGACATATAAAAAAAGAAAGAGAAAACCGAGCAATCAAATTTGAAAAATGACATATGAATTCAAAATAAACCGCAGTGACGGCACATAAAAAGAAAATATAGGGAATTTACATATTTATTATTTGATTCTCGTATTAAAAAATTAAAAAATGTCGAAACGGTGCTATATTTGTGATAATAAAAGGGATAAAATAAATAAAATAGCTTTACATACGTATTTCGTTTTGAGTGCATTATTGGTTATATAAATATATACATATACATATGTAAATAGATTTCCAAAAGACGAAACCATTTGCAAACAATGGATGCATGCGTGCGGCTGATGCCTGACGACGTTGTTAAAAACATTCGAATCTGCAGCAACCATTTCCAAAAAAGCGATTACACTGGGAATCGCCTGTACGTATCAATGCCTGATAGATACTGCAGTAGTCCGGGACTAAAAAGGATTTTTTAATCCCAAGCTCCGGACAAAACACTGCAGCTCCCACCCGTCCACCTTTTCTACGCCTGTAAATATGTAGAACATATAGCGATTGGTTCGTAGTCCTTTCTTCCATCCGTCTTGTTATATTATTACCTGTGGTCCCTGTTGAGGTCGGTTTGGAGAGTAACGTAGTCTGAACTTTGGTCCTCATATGTTGCTGTGTCCAAAAGTTCGTTGTCTAAATTGTTCTGTTATTCAGTTTAGAAATTCGCAGTACTCACCGTGTTGGCGGCATTCGAACGTGCATACTTTACAAACATAACCCTCAAACGGCAGAGTTCGACTTTTTGATATAATGCCCATGGATCGGACCACAGGATTTTAACATGAAACGCTTTCCGCCGCGATTCATAAAAATATGAGTGCATAGAAAATAGATTTTTCTAGAACATTTCCACTAATTTTCATAAAAAAAATTCACAAAAGTTTGCATCTTAAAATAAATGTGGCAAATTTCTTATATTAATTATAAACAAATTCAAAAACTAAAATCAAAGGGGTATAAGTCCCCTAGAACACAATGATGCCTTTCAAACGCCTCTGAACTCAATTGAATGTATTTGTCACACATATTCACAGATGATATTAAATGTAATTGAGGCGCATGCGCAGAACTGCCAGTGGCACAAAATTTTTGGATGAATTCATACACATTGCACAGATAGAATACTATCAATATAGAAGTACTATATATATGCATACAACAGCCCAATTCGACTAAATCGATTGAGTCTGTTTATTTTTAATAAACTTCAAAATCATTGCATAGTTACTTAAGAGTGCAACTCTGTTGTTTGTTTCTAAATTTTTCTTCTCTCCTTATTCTTTGTTTACAATTTGGCAAATAGCCGCTTGAATTAAATAAATGGCTCACATTTCCTTCTGTCTACCAAAAGCTATATCTCCAAAAGTATTAATATTTTTCAAATGAATCTTTCAGGGGATGTTAAGCGAGACTTTTCTTTATCTACATTTATTACTTTCATAAATATTTTGATAATATTAATAATAGCAAATTGTTGTTAAATAAACTAACACCATTATCACCAATTTCTAAATTAAACACACACCTAATCCTTACTATATTTTCACACGTAGCTTTATTAAGCTGTTCGAACCACTTTCAAATTTTATTTGCCGAATTTTACATTTTAATTGTTCGACCAACTGCTTTTGTACTTTTTCAATAATAATAATGGCCACCAACATATAATGGTGATGCCACACCTACCAAAAGGTAAAGCTAGAAACGCACCATACTTAGGGATGGCAACTATAACCGGAAAAACGATTATAATCGGTTATTTTCTTTCGGTTAACGGTTAAAATGTATCGGTTTTTTTCTTTTGATTATTTTTTCGATTAACCTTTTTCCTCTCAAGTCGAAAATAATCGAAAGGAAATAATCGAAGTTGAGAATTACCGCCTTTTCATTCGAGTGAGTTTGTAAATTATTTTTCAAGGCAAATTGTTATGAATTAGTATTAATGAATGATTGATGATGTTATTTATTTATTTTATCATATAAGTAAGCGCAGTGTGTAGATAAATGTGCACAGCTTTTTTAAATATGATTTCATTTATATACGAATTTGTATGAATTCGTACCTCTTTAAAATTGTTTTTGGGAAAATTTCCCATTAAGGAACAACGCCCCGAAATAAATGACTATTTCCGGGGGGTAGAGGAGCTCTCACAGGACTTGGAACTGAAATCAAAAATTTCCGGAGGCTTGTTGTTTACAAGATATTTGTTGTTAAAATTTTGAAATTTACCAAACAAAACACGAAAACTGCGATCTATTGCCGAGATAAAAGCACGTATTAAAACGAGCAAATTCATATATGTATGTGTGTATAACAACATTTTGTGTTGGCGGCCTTCAGCCGCGCTTTAAAAAAATAATCCTCAGCCGACATAATTCTCTTTCTGGGGTAATATCTATGGACACATCCAACCTTAACGACAATTATCTCGTAAACTGTAAACTTCCTGCAAGTTTTGAGATATCTGAGAGCCCCTGAAAAAGTAATTTTTTTCGTGGTGCGCTTTCTCAGTGGAAAGCCGACACTTTTTTTTTTGTTTATAACGTGTTTTTTGTAAAGATGAGATAGCAACAAAATATTGACGATTTTTCGCTGAAATGACGATTTTTCGTTGAAATGACAATTTTTTATTATTATAATAAAAACGAACACACATACATAGTATGTATAAAAAATTAGCTTGTTTGTCCTCTTGGGGTACTACGTATTAATTTATCAATAATTGTAATCGAAAAACGGTTATAATCGGTTAGTTGCCTACGATTATTCGCGATTAATAATCGAACCCTTTCGATTAACCTAAAAAACGGTTAATCGATTATTAAATTTTTTTTGCCATCCCTAACCATACTACGCTACACTGCAGCGACACTTCAATTTTCGGTGCGACACTTTAGGGTATATCGCACTGATCGACACTTTGCTGAACATTTTTTTAAATTTATTTCTCTAAAAACTTAATAAAAAATATTTGTCACTTACTAAAAAAATTAACTTTTCTTTGTCCAACAACATTTTGAATTCATTATATTTTGCGCAGTGCATCTGCAGTGCAGTTACGTTGTCGCATAGTGCGGTATAGCTAACTGCAAAATATAGTTGCAAATAAAATGGAATTTGACGAGGAAAAATTAATTTTGCTAGTAAGCGCATACCCAGAAATTTACGATTTATGTCATGAAAATTACTTAAAAAAAAAAAAAAAAAAAAAACACTGTTTGGAGAGAAATTGGAAATCAAATTTGCGCAAGCGGTAAGCAAAATCTATATATATTGTAGACGCTGAAGGCTCGAACGAGAATTGAAATCTGAACACCAAATGTTAATTACAGTGATGGCGTTTATTTCTGATGTATTAAATACAATTAATAAAATGACAGAATAAATAGCAGATGATACTCACCGTGGTTGCTTCTCGTCCGGCTTATTTTCAGCGAATGACAAGAAACGACCACGACTTATAACTTGACATACATACATACGAATAATTCACAATGGACAAGATAACGAATACATATTTGACAGAGTCGCATGCGGCAGTGCTGCCACATATATGTTTGTATGTATATCTAAGTATGGAACCAAAAGTATGAACGCAAACGCCTACTTGTTGCTTTTTTCTGATGTTTTTATTAATAATTCAATTCAATTCAATTAATTATCTCTGTGGTGGGTTCCATGAGCAACATAGTGGCTCTGCCAGGTTACGCTGCCTTGAGGAGAATTAAAATATTTTTTAACATTCTCCCGAACTTGTAAAGCTCTGTTAATAAAGTTTCCTCCTATGCGAGGAAAGTCAACCAATTGTACGTCACCTGGCTCTTCGTTTTCAAAAATTGCTGCCTCACCCCGTAAGAAATTGTGCAGTATGCAAGTGGCGAGAATAACGTTATCGACATGTTCCGGACTGAGGCAAATCTTTCTATAATAAATTCGAAATTTCTGACATAAAATCCCAAATGCGTTTTCGGATACCCTTCGAGCTCGGCTATGTCGATAGTTGTATACTTTATTAGCCGCATTTTGGAGCTGTGAACTGGGATACGGGCGCATAAGATACGGTTTCAGTGGAAACGCTTCATCGCCTACACTAACGTGTGGTGTTTTACAGTTGGTACCTGGAAGTTCTTTTGGATCAGGTATATTTAGCATATTACCCTCCAGCTTTCTGGCCAAGTCTGATCGCGAATATATTCCGGCGTCACTGTTTTTCCCCAATTCACCAACGTTTATATAAATAAATTTATAGTCGGCATCGACTAGAGACAGTAGCACAATAGAAAAATATTTCTTATAATTAAAATAAAGCGAGCCGGATTTCGGAGGTGCGATTATTTGGACATGTTTGCCATCAATCGCTCCTATACAGTTAGGGTAATTCCATTTCTCAGCAAACTCCTTTTCTATACACATCCATTTGTTTTTATCGGACATCGGCATAACTGTTTTCGATAATATTTACCACAATGCTGCACAAGTTGTATGTACAATGTCTTGCACTGTTGTATATCCTAATCTAAATGATTCTGCATTCCGCCCGAAAAAAGCGGCAGTTGACAGTTGCCAGTGTGCTGCAGAATTATTTAAATACTCGTCCTGCTCCAGGTGCACAGGAACCAAAGGAAAACATAAGCACCATACATTCCGTCTTCAGCGCTATGGCGGACACGGTTGTCTCCCCGCCTGAAGACTTACAATTGAAGGCGAAAAATAAAGTTTTCGTGACAGTGTCGGAGTTGGAGGGTAAATTTTTGTTGCGGAAAGCAACAATGACTGCACCAGAGCATCAACTGGTAGCAGAAGAAGAATGTCCCCAAGCGATGAGTCCAACTGCAGATGAAATAATTCATGAATACACACATATGCAAAATGCAGCAGCAGCTGAAATCGAAGAGGAGCAACCACAAGCGTTGTACTATGTAACCCCTGATGGGTTTGTATTATCACAGGGATACCAGACCGAATAATATCTACATATGTATAAGATTTAATATTTTGATAAAATGAATTTAAATTTTTTATAAGAAATGTGTTCATATAATGAATTTAAATTTTTTAATGTGTACACCTGAAGTAAAAAGTACAAATAATCTTAAAATAAATCTTATTTACCTTATCGTAACCATACGCCTTTCTTCTGCACTAATCGCTTTTCGGAAAAGGTTATCACTCCTTTCGATATGTGGTTGCATAATTGCCAACAAATCTTTGAATTCTGTCTGCGAGATTCTAAAATATGTAAAGAATCTTTTGTCGTCCTTTATCAAACTAGGCAGAAGAGTGTGGAACTCTCCTTCTTCATACCTCGAATTTGAAATATCATGCAACAACATTTTTGCACTTTGTCTAGTATTTTCCACTTCTTTCTTTTCTTCTTCCTCCCATAAAAACGTAATAATAACCGCATCAAGTTCGCTTGTGTCCTTTTTTTTCAATGTTTTTATACAACTAAACAAAAAATTTGCATGGCAGCTGCAGTTGTAGTGCGGTATACCAAGAGAACTGCAATTGAAGTTGAATCGCAGTTGCATCGCCGCTGCAGCGTAGTGGGGTTTGACCTTTAGAATCAATCTCTTTTCTTCCAACGCGTGGTAGGCGGTTGGAAAATCTTCCCAAATAAATTAACATTTAATTGGAAACTGTAATTAATACAGCGCTAACAAATATTACTCGGCAATTATCATCCTTATCCAAGCATGCGGAAGATATATTTCGTAAATTGGGAAATATTAGTAACCGAATCCGCTACAGACCCGAATAGATAATTTATTAATAAAAGTTTACCCAGTTGGATAGTACAGTGGAAGATGTTCCATTGATTGATATTAGAAGGAAAAAGCCTTGCGATCCACTAAAATCTTTGATCAGAAAATCTTTTCAAATTCAACAATGCCAGCGCCTATGCTAGCAACTTATACGATGTGCCATAAGCCATCACCTTTAAATAAATTAATAGCTGATGGTGGCAAAGATGGGCTTAGATTTTATACGGATCCAAATTACTTTTTTGATTTGTGGCGGCAGGAGATGTTAAGAAACACCAAAAGGGTTATGCATGATAAGGGGAAAAACTAAATGGACCATAGCAAGATTGTGGAAATAGTAGTCCCACTGCTCCGGGAAGTAAAGAAAAGAGCTAGAAAACCGCACAATACCAGAGAAAAGCAAGTCTTAATAGCTATCGTGGGTTTGTAAGACGTAGCGATTGTTCAACTGTTAAGTCTTTGTCTTAGAAACGTACAGTTCCGTTCAGCTCAACTGTTGGCAACTTTCCTCCATTTTTTCCATCACAAATTTTGGTCGGTAATTGAGCTCAAAATATTGCGTAAAGCCAAATAGCTTATATATTCATCTAGCAGTGCCTAAGACGTAGCTGTTTAACTCAACTGCTACCCAACTGTTGAGCTCAACACTTGCGGAGCCGCTATGTCTTAGAAACTCACCCATTAATGCCGAATAACATTCATTATCAAACACCAAATTCTATCATTAACATGGAAGCGAGATATTAGTATTTATTTATTTATTTATTTATTCATTTAGTCAATGGAGTATTACATCCTTACAGAGTAAGATTAAACAAGATATTAAATTATAACTAAATTAATGCTTAAAAATAATTCCTTAAATCTAGTTTGTGGCAAATTCAAAAATCTCTCGTTTAAGAAAATTTCTATCCATGGAGATATCTAGATAATCATATATAATTGACACATTATTTAATTCCATCAGAGACCTTGTAATAGGCTCATTTAAGGCATAATTGGTTCTATGAGAATTTATATAATTGTTGTTCGCAAGACCTTACGTGACACATTAAATGCAATACACTCGAGTAAATCTGAGCAATTTATTCTGCCACTAATGATATCCACTATAACGAATAAAGAATTAACTTTCCGCCTGCATTCCAGCGATTTTAAACTTATTAAAGTACAACATGCCTCATACGAAGGCAAGGGATGAGTAAATTTAAGCGACTGTAAGCGAAGCGTACAAATTTCTTTTGAATGCGCTCTAAACGTTTGATGTGAACAGCATAATAGGGTCTCCAAATAAAGAATGCATACTAAAGTCTCGAGCGAACAAACGAAGTATATAAAAGTTTCAAGGTAGAGGGATCAGTAAATTCTTTACTATTACGTTGGACAAAAGTTAAAAGTGAATATGCTTTAAGCAGGGTATCCACATCACAAGAAATGCTAAAACTCCATATAAAAAAAAGCTTAAGAAATGGTCAAGAAATTTTCTTGTGTCAAATTTTCTTTAGGCAGTATCCACTTCACAAGAAAATCTATTAAAAATTTTGACGAAAAATGGGGTTGGCAACGCTGGTTTCGCCAAGAAATATATACGATTGTATATATTTCTTGAAGAAAAAATGAAACGTCAAAATTACTTAAGAAATAAATGCCAATTTTTTCTTGAGCAATTTCTTATGATGTGGATACCCAGCTTTAGGAATGATGTAGTTCAAGTGCCTAGCAAAGGTAAAATGCGAGTCGAAAACGACACCTAGATCTTTCATTTCACTAATGTTAGATAAAGTGCAATTTCCAATACATTCATAGCAGTAAGTATACATGTAGCCTAGATGAGTTTTTTTTTGTATGGGATTCTTTAAACCTTCTCAGATCCTCCCTCCGGCACCGGAATATGAAAATAGGATGTTTTAGAGTAAGTAAACTGAAAAAAAAATTTCACTTTTCCAAAAACTGGATGGAGCTACACCGAAAACCGCGAAAATTCCCAGAATTACAAGGTATGTTTAGATTTATGTCTGAAAAAAGTTAGGATTTTGCACAAGAAAAAAAATTGATACCCACCCATACGAAGAATTAACCGCTAAATCGAATGGCATATTCATATTTTTTGGTACACTACCCAGGGAAGGTAATAACGCGGCCTAAAATGACCATTTTCTTTTTTTTTCTCATGAATCTTCAACTTCTTGCCCTATACTCTTCCCGAAAGCGAACGTTATTTTTTAACTAAATCACACGGTAGGCTGCGTTATTTAATGCGCTTTCCAGAAATGTATAGCTATTAAAAATCGAATAAAATTTGGATGAGTTCATCAAGTTTAAATGAAGTAAAGTCGGGTATAAAAGGGTAACATATCTTAAAATTTCTTAAATTTTTTAACAATTTTGCTCTTGAAGGCGGTTTTTTGGGTTTCAAGTGATAGTTTTATGTGGATGGATAACTCCACAAATGCAAAAAAAATAGAAAGGCCGAGACCGCGGATAACGGACAAAAAGTTGAGCCGGATGGTGTCAAGACATTTGTTGGCAATATGGGTATCAAAATAAAGATTTTACCTAGGACTTTAATGTGAAGTCAATCCATTTTGCTGTGTCCACCGTTTCGACACATATAAGTCAAAAATTAGACTCAAATGTCGCCGATATCCTTTAAAATATTCTGTAGTCATCCTGGACCACTTATTCGCCAGTATATCAGAAATTGGCTAAGAAATTGGCATGTAATAAGTTCCATATGCAAGCCCTAGTTAAGACCTTTAATTTGATATCAATATTGCCCAAAAATATTTTGGCGCCATCCGGGGCCACGGTTTTTTCCGCTATCCACGGTCTCGATCTTCCAAATTTTTTTTTACATTTGTGGAGTTATCCAACAAAATAAAACAATCACTAATAACCCAAAAAACCGTCTTCAAGAGCAAAATTTAAAAAAAAATTGAGAAATTTTAAGGTATGTTACCCTTTTATACCCGACTTTACTTCACTTAAACTTGATGAACTCATCCAAATATTATTCTCTTTTTAATAGCTATACATTTCTGGAAAGCACATTAAGTAACGCAGCCTACCGTGTGATTTAGTTAAAAAATAACGTTCGCTTTCGGGAAGAGTATAGGGCAAGAAGTTGAAGATTCATGAGAAAAAAAAGAAAATGGTCACTTTAGGCCGCGTTATTACCTTCCCTGGGTAGTGTACCAAAAAACTGAATATGCCATTCGATTTAGCGGTTAATTCTTCGTATGGGTGGGTATAAATTTTTTTTCTTGTGCAAAATCCCAACTTTTTTCAGACATAAATCTAAACATACCTTGAAATTCTGGGAATTTGCGCGGTTTTCGGTGTAGCTCCATCCAGTTTTTGGAAAAGTGAAATTTTTTTTTCAGTTTACTCACTCTAAAACATCCTATTTTCATATTCCGGTGCCGGAGAGAATATCTAAAAAAAAAACTCATCTAATGTAGCCTTGGAGGAGTGTAGTTATTATTAATACCTATTACAACTTTAATCTTTTTGTTGTAGATACATATGCGAATCTATGAGTCGCGAGATCGTCCTAATTCTATTAGTTTACGAAACGTTGGTGATCCCTTCAACCAATTGGTGGTATTCGTAGTTCCGGCACACTATTTACAGCAGAGTACATGGTAAATAGTGCGACAGATCATGTAGATACGAATTCGTCTATGTTGGAAAATTATCAAAATGGTGTTGCAGCAATGCACTCCAAAAAAAGTACCAAAGAAGGTATTCAGAATTATTATGAAGATGATGCCCAATCTGGCATGTTGTCATCTGAAGGTAGTTGTACACCAGGAATGAATTCACGTGTAAAAATTCGCTCCTTACAACCTCTTCCAGCTATACCATCTGGTGGTAGAAGAAATGGAACTCCTGTATCTTCCAATGTCAGAAGCAATTCATGACGGTAAACATCAAATTCTTTATCAATCAGTAAAATGTACATATATATCTGATATGTATATGCTTTTTTTCATTCCTTCCCACTCTAAACACATAACTCTGCGAAAGGTCGAGAAATCATAGCGAAAGAAAATTGAAAGGAATTCTGCTTTACATGATGTCGCCAAAAGTGAAATAAACCAAATAAAACAATTTCTTAAGAATTTAATAACTTTTATTTAACAATATATCAGCATTTTTTAATGGAAGCACGTCTCCAGAAAAATCACTTTTCATTTGATGATGACGATGATAAAATAAAAGAATAAACGGTGCACATGGCAAGAACTATAAAATGTGTTGTCTTCTCAAAAGATCATAAAATGGAAATTGGAACCAAGGTTGCGTGATTTTGATTTGGCTGCATCACGAATCAAAAATATTTTCTGATTCTTGATTTAAAATATTTTCAAATAAAAGATAATTTTTATTTGTGATTCGTTTCAAAATAGAATCAAGAATACCCTTTGATTCGTGATTCAAACTATTTTCAAATAAAAAATAAATTTGATTTGTGATTCATTTCTCAAAAGAATCAAAAATATTTTTTTTGGATCTTGATTCAAGGTTGATTTCAAATCAAAATTATTTAGAATCAAAATTTGATTCGAATCAAAAATCTGATTCGATTCAAAAATATTTTTTTAATCTTGATTCTAAATAAATTTTTCATCCGAATCAAACTTTTGATTCGAATCAATTTTTTGTTCGAATCAAAAAATTATTTTGAATCAAAAATATATTTCAAATAAAAAGTACTTTAATACGTGATCCCACCACCCCGCTCGAGTTGAGGAAATGCAAAAAATCTAAATTTTCAACAAACGTCTACGTTGTATGGAAGAAAATGCAAGGAGATTTTCACATACTACGTTTATAAGGCAGAATTCGTGAACTCTTAATTTCATGAATTCGAAAATGGTCTCGCTTATGCAGCATTTATGAACTCATGAAATTCAGCTTTTTTAAAAAGTGGCAACGTTCTAACGACATCAGCCATGGTATAAATATACAGGTAAAACAAACGTCAAGTTTTCGTCGCCATATTAACCACCTGACAATTAAGCAGATTATGACATTTCGTGTTGCCATACTCAATGATAAAAATCCTCCATTAATGGCATTTTTTATTGTTTTGTTTTAAAAATAAATTCTGTGCCCGCAAATTAAAGTAGCCTAACTCAAAATATGGTGAACGGAGAAAACTCAATTTTTTGTCAAAATTCAAACCATTGGACCAATTGGGGTTTTTAAAAGGGGAAATAATGGATTTGTAGTGTTAGAGAAGGAATAGTTGTGAACCAGAAATCTTAAAGCAAGGTTAATTGCAAAAAATTGTCTTTTATAACTTAAGTGCTTTTATTGGATGCAATTTTTACGAAAAGCAGAATTAACTCGAGTTAAGTGTTTTTAAGCGTAGACCTACGTTCGAGTTGAAAACGACCCGAAACGATAATTTAAGTGGATATAACTAACTAAGTAGTGGAATTAGAAGTCTTAGAGTTTTTGACTTTTAATTTTTGTTTGAAATGAATGAAATAAAAAAAAAATAATCCATAATACTACGCCGCGGATCGTTTTCAACCCGAACTGAATTTGCGTTTTATTTTACCGAATACTGAAAAAGGCATGGTACTAGGGAAATCACCACAAGAAGCTTGGTTTATCCAGAATTGATTAATGAAGATTCCCAGGCGAGAGGTTCAAAGCTATAACAGCTGGAACCGCCGAAAAAAGGGGCGCGGTAGCACTACTGTTTGATAGAAAATAGCTGGTAATTGTGATGGAATCGACATATAGAGCATAGTGTATAGCATACAGTGAAATGGCTCTGGGATGCGTAGTCGAAATTCGATAAAAAAAAAGACGATAAGTCATCGAAAAATGTCAAAATCGGGGACAGATTGGTATGGCGGCGACTTCCGGGGGTACAGATTGGTATGGCGGCCGGATGTGGTTGTTGTAAGAAAAGGGACCATAATGACAAGGTCGTAGCAATCAAGACAGAAACGCAATTCCGGAATTGGGAATTGAAAAAACCAATTCATAATTCCGAAAAGAATTTAAGGCTGAGTTCCTAAAACGCAATTCCCGGTGATAGCGTAAACGCCAGCTATTCCACGAATAACATATGCAAGAATGTAAAATCAACAACCTACAAAACAGAAAGAAGAAGAGCAACTTCTATTGCTTTCACCATCGTTATTGGGCCATAACAGCAACCCTGAAATCAGCTGAGCACAGCTGTTCGACCTTTTTAACACACATCCCAGAGTCAAGTCACTTGTATCCATTCACAATGATATAGAGTCATGTGCAAAATACATATGTTTATAAACCCAATGATGAATCTTTATATTCGTTTGTTTTTTTTTTTTGTTCAATTAAGGCATGTCTACAGCACACTCCATATGCGTATGACCAGGACCGAAAACTTGTGCTAAATTTTCTCAATATTAGTATCACCTTGCATGAAGATTTAAAACATAGTACTAATAAATGAGTTGTGGTTTTGGCCAGGACAGCAATCGCTATAAAAACGACATGTTTAATATTGAATGGTAAACTATTTAAGTGTTTGAACAAGCACGATGCTATTCCATTGCCACCACAATTTGCAAGGGTCTCATGCCACATATAACACGTAGGTTGTCCGGAAACACAGTCATGTACAGTTAAATAAAAAGTGTATAAAGCGTTTATAAAAATATTCAGAAGATCGCAAAAAGGTGTAGGAAGGCATATGCTAATCAGCACTATCTGACCCCGTGTCCGACTGACTATCGTTAAAAAATGAGTCCTTAATTGAGTCGTCGCTACTATAATCCATATTCAGAAAGTCTTCTTCCTCCATGTTACCAGGATCCATACCTTGTAAAAGGCTACACGATTAAAGTTTAATAACAATAATAACTAGCCGAAGGCCTGAGTTGTCAGTGCTATATAAAAAATATCTGTTAGTTTCTAGCTTTTAAGCTTAACTACCAATATTAATAAATTAAAAAAATAGCAATAATAATACCCTGGCGATATTAAAACTCTAACGAGTTTCATTGCCGAGCTTCTCTCCCAATTCGAGGTGTGCTTCTTAACTATTGTTTTTCCTACAATTTGTGTGGACCTATAGTTTTATGCGAGCTCCCAACGGCGAATGCTTTTTTGTGAGAAGCCTTTTCATGGCAGAAATACACTCGGAGGGTATGCCGCCCACTACCGAGAGGTGACCGCTATTTATAAAAACCCAATAATTGGGGTTTAATCAATTAGAAAAATTTTTTGTGGTGTTTGTCTGGACTGGGTTAGAACCCGAGACCTCTGGTATAGCAGGCCAGCACTCTACGCACTACACCTCAGCGGCCACATTAAAGTTTAATTGATGAAAAAAGGTGTTTTATGAATACAGTATATAATAATTAATTGAATTTCTATAATATATGTCCTTGAAAAATCTCTTATCTCATTTTATCGTATCCACTTGCTTCCAACAAAAAAACCTAACTGAAGATAATAACGCATGAAATGAGAAAAATATTCTAACAAAAAAACCTAACTCGAGATAAATTGTGTAAAAATAAAAAAAAAATCACTTAAAATAACCTATTTCGAGTTAGGCTATGAAAACAAAATTAACAAAAAAAAATTATAATTCCTAACTCAATTTAGGTTTTTTTAATAAACTGAAAACGCAAATAAATACGTCCATGAAGTACCCACATAACTCTAGTTAGGATGTTTTAATAAAACGATTTTTCATACAATACTAGACTTAAGAGATTTGCTAGAAGATAAGTTGTTTTAACTGGTGCAAAATGTTTCTATCTGAGTTAGGATAATTTTTATATCTTAATAACTTTTTAAATATTACTCCAATTTAAATGGGGATAATGTTATGTTCAGACACAACCTTAATTGAACATTAAGAGCCTTCATTCAATTTTCAAGCCCAATGATTCTCAATTTAACATACAAAAATTGACCAAGTTAATGCTTCATTAGAAATTAATGAGTTGTTAATGAAGAACAATTCTGCATGCAACCCTGTTAAAAGGCTTGTTTCATAAGTAAAATGAAATGTCATGAAAAGAGAAATGTGATTAGCGTCAGTGTCCACTAAACAGGTTGGTTCGTCAGATCAGCTGCATTCTTGTTCTTCTTCATCACCTATCAAATTTGTTTTTATTTCTGCTTATTTTATACATGCATTCGTGTTTACGATTGGTAAAAATTGTGAGATGAATGTCAAATTATTTCGTCCTCCTTGCAATTTTGACATTTAGGTCACGAGAGTTTGATATTCAGCTCACGGCGTGTATGTGTGTATGTATCTTGAGCCGACCTGTTAAATGGGCCAAGTAAATTAAATATGTCTGAACACCAAATCTAAAGATGTTCAATCAACCCCAATTGACTTAATTAATTTTTATGTCTGAACATGATATAAGACAGATCGATGGGTTTTCCTCCATAGATTAATACTATAACAATAACTCAATTTCGCATTATCTCGAGGTAGGCTACTTTAATTTGCGGGCACAGAATTGTAACCATGTTATTCATAGTAACGAATTTTTTCAATTTGAATTGAAAGAAATTTTTTCAATTAGAAAAAATTACACAACCCTACAGTAAATCTGTTTCACTGCTGAATGATCATTGATGATTCTTTGTTGAATATTCATCACTATCGTCATAACTGAGTACAATTTTTATTTTTTTTGTTTTTTTTTTTCTGAGGAAAGAAAACCATTTATATGAAAAATTCAGCAGTATTTACGCGTACGTGAAAACTTTTCTTCAATAAAACAAAGTTATAATCCATTTCGTGTTTATGAAAGGTATAATCAACTTTAGTACATAGAGTTATGAAGCACTAACACCTATTATTCGCGGTATTGGTTCGAAAAATTTCCTCAATTCTTGAAAAGCGGTTTTGAAACTGTGTCATTATTTGGAATTGCGTTGTGTGAATCTCAAAATTGTTGCATGAATGGATGCGAAGGTGGTCTCATCCGAGGCTTTATTTTGCTTTTCATTGGATAGGATTTTTACGTGGTGGGTCCCAAGCCCGACGCACAACCCGCACTGCGGGAGTTTAAAGGACTATGATTTGAGGGTATGCACCTGGAACGTCCGGACCCTTAATAGGGAAGGTGCCGCTGCCCAGCTGGTTGATGTTCTCGAGAAAGTAAAAGCTGACATCACCGCCATACGGGAAGTACGATGGATGGGGTATGACCCAAAGAAAATCGGGTCTTGCGTCATATACCATAGTTGCCATGCAAATGAGCACATATTTGGTGTTGGTTTTGTGGTGGGAAAGAGGCTCACCCGCCGCGCACTGTCTTTCACGCCAGTGAACGAGCGTCTAGCCACCATCCGCATCAAAGCGAAATACTTCAACATATCGCTCATCTGTGCCCACGCCCCGACGGAAGAGAAGGACGATGCGATCAAAGACTCCTTCTATGAGCTGTTAGAACAAAGCTATGATCGCTTCCCCCGCCGCGATAAAAAGATCGTGCTTGGCGATTTTAATGCCAGGGTGGGTAAGGAAGGTATCTTTGGCGGCACAGTCGGAAAATTCAGTCTCCACGACATAACTAGTCCCAATGGGACGAGGCTGAACGATTTCGCCTGGTCCCGAAACATGGTCATTAGCAGTACCAGATTCCAACACAAAAAAATACACCAAGCCACATGGCTTTCACCTGATCGAAAAACGCGAAATCAGATCGATCACGCCATGATCGACGGCAGACACAGCTCCAGCATCCTAGATGTGCCCACAATCCGTGGTCCCAATATCGACTCGGACCATTATCTTGTGGCAGCCAAGGTACGCACCCGCCTCTGTGCAGCAAAGAATGTGCCAACAGGAAAGCAAGGAAAGTTTGAAGTCGAAAGACTGCACATGACGCAGACAGCCCATGAATACTCCACCCGGCTCTCACTCCTGCTCTCTGAGAGCAACCCTCCACCAAACGATGTATCCGAGGAATGAGAACACATCGGAAAGAAAGAACGCCGCCTACGGAGCTACATTGCTCCGCTACTTGCCAGCTGAGCTATTCAAACATGGTGCCGAAGAGTTGATAAGGAGCATGCATCAACTCCTATGCAGAATATGGTCGGACGAACGCATGCCCGAAGATTGGAACTTAAGTGTGCTCTGCCCAATCCACAAAAAAGGAGATTCCACAATACGCGCCAATTATCGTGGGATAAACCTTCTGAATATCGCATATAAGGTCTTAGCAAGTGTATTGTGCGAAAGATTGAAGCCCACCGTCAACAAGCTGATTGGACCTTATCAGTGTGGCTTCAGACCTGGTAAATCTACCATCGACCAGATCTTCACAATATGCCAAATCCTGGAAAAAACTGATGAAAAAGGAACCGACACACACCATCTCTTTGTCGATTTTAAAGCCGTTTTTGATAGCAGGAATAGGAATTGCCTATATGCCGCAATGTCTGAATTTGGTTTCCCTGCAAAACTTATACGGCTATGCCAAATGACGTTGACTAACACCACCAGCACCGTCAGAATTGGGAAGGACCTCTCCGAGTCGTTCGAGACCAAACGAGGTTTCAGACAAGGTGACTCCCTTTCGTGTGACTTCTTCAACTTCTTCATCAAGGCCTTTAAGGCCTTATATCGCTATCGATTGAGAAATAAAGCCTTTATTAAGAATAAGGTCTGGTGTCGCAAAGGTTAGTGATGTGTCAACTCGATGGCCGATCCTCGGAAATGAAGCCTCTCACCTCTCACTTTCAATCTCCTGCTTTTCCTTCACGCTGGTGGCACTGTTAACCTCAACCATATTGGGCGGGGAACAGATGAAGTAGGTGAGAAACACCCTAAGCCAAGGTGTAGAGGTACCCGTGCTGATGGCTGAATGGTCAGCGGGTGGATATTGAGTAGCTGATCCCGAACGGTCCCCTCCGATGCCCGGGCAAGGTCGGTTGTATAAGTGCCTTATCTATGCAAGCCGGCTCTGCGGACGAGTGACCAACCCTTTCCGTGCATACTCGTGGGACTAAAAATGAACCAAAATCTTAAAACAAACAATCAACAACAACAAACAAACACATTGGCAACGACACAGCAACAACGGCAACAACAACAACAACCATGGCAACTGCAAGTCTGACAGCACAGGTCGTGGGGGTGACGGACTACCCTCGCCTGGATGACTCGAGCTTCTCCTCGGATGGGCTCTTGTCTTCCAGTCAGGAGACCGTAACAAATAGCTGCGGAACCAGTACTGTAGGAAACAGTACTCCGCCACGTCAACAGTTTGCGAAGGCTGCCGGGGAGCAGCCCTCTACAAAAAATGCTAGGTCCAAAGAATCTCAAAGGAGAAAACGGTATCATCTTGCTTTGACTGTTCTGGATAGGATAGAACGGAACAAGGCAAATGGGGCCGTTCATCCCAAATTAAATTTCAAGCGGTGGTTGACGAGTACCGGGAGTACTTGAAAACCACCGAAACCACAGCAAAGCCTCCAAGTGGTAAACGCAATAGGTCTTTGGCCGCTTGCGTCTCAAAAAAGAGCAAAACCACTGACGGTGCGCCCTCTACTTCAGACGGAGCGCTGGCAGAGGGCAAAACGTTTGCGAAGGTTGCGCAGAGCAGCCTACATGTTGCCCTGGTCGACGCGGTCACCAATAGTGGGAAACTCGTCTTGGAGAAGTGGGTGGAGATTGAGGCAAGGTTGTCTCAGATGGTCATAGACTTCGTGTTGACCAACCCGGAGGGTAATCTCTCTTGCTTCGACTCGACGGAGGTGATCAGAGGCCACAGGGTCGTAAAATGCGAGGATCAGCAGTCAAGGGACTTCTTGAAGAAGTGTCTGCTGGAACTAGGAGATGTTGGGGAGGGCTTAAGGATTAAGTCTATCCGAGCATCGGAGATTCCCAGGAGGCCCAGAGCTAGGGTATGGCTCCCGAAGATGGAAATCAGCAGCGAAAAGCTGCTGAAATACCTCCAGGTTCACAACCGCGAGGTGCCCATGCACGACTGGATGGTCATTAAGCATGAGTCCTCGCAGAAAAACAGTGTGAGTTTCCTACTCCTCATTAATGAGGAAAGTATTGCGCCGTTGGAAAAGGCGGACTGCACACTTCGCTTTGGCGTGCGGCGCGCTAAGGTGAAAAATTTCCGGCCCTCTCAAGAGGACGACGAGGAGACGGACGAGGTCGACGACACTGACAGGCTTCTGGAGAACTTGCAGATCGCCGACCAGGGGCTCGTAACCTAGCCGTTCGAAAAAATGGGTCTAATGGTTGTCCAGATCAACCTCCAGCACTCGCGGCTGGCATCGGACAACCTTGCCGTCCTCTTGGTGGAGGAGGACGTCGACATCGCCCTCATTCAGGAGCCGTGGGTGTGGAACACCGAAGTGAAGGGGCTCTCGGTGAAGGGGTTTTCTACGTTCTACAAGCGTACAGGAGGTAAGCCTAGGACGTGTATTCTAATAAAATCATTATGCAATGCTTTTCTTGTTTCTTCCCACAGTTCAGAGGATCTGACAACAGTGGCGCTGGAGGCAGCTGGCGGTGCCAGCATGGTTATTGCCTCGAGCTACATGCCGCACGACAGGGACGCTCCACCGGAAGAGGTGCGAACTCTGCTCAACGAAAACCATAACAACAATTTGCTGATAGGCTGTGACGCCAATTCCAGACACTCTCTATGGGGAAGTACGGAGATAAACAGTAGAGGTGAGTCTTTTTACGATTTCATTATAAGTACGGATTTAGTAGTATGTAACAGGGGGAACACCCCCACCTTTGTCTTCCCAAGTACGGATACTTTTGTTGGGTGGGAAGAGGTGCTTGCTGTTACACTACTAAGTGGAAACAGCAGTATTCAGGTCGATAAATGGAGGGTATCTGAACGGAAATATTTTTCCGATCACAGGTTGATCCTCTTTAACATTGATCTTACGTTCGACAATCCTATTCCCTATCGCAACCCAAGGAGAACCAACTGGCGACGGTTCGTCGGTGTGGTGGGTGAAAAGTTAGGTAACCATCCTTTGAACGAGGTTTCGTCAGTGGAGGACCTCAATGCCAACAGTAACAAGCTTGGAAAGGCCATGGGGTCTGCCCTAAGGGTAGCTTGTCCTACTGGTTTTGGCAGAAAGGTCTATCCTCCCTGGTGGAACTCGGACCTCTTCAGGCTAAGGAAAGAGTCTCGTAGACTATACGTGGGCAGTCAATAGTTTTTCACCATATAAGTCACCAGGTCCGGATGGAATTTTCCCAGCTATGCTGCAGAAAACGTGTGCGCTGGTGACTCCATGGTTGGAACGTATTTTCAGGGCTTGTATTCGGCTAAACTATGTTCCCTTAAACTGGAGAGAGACCAGGGTTGTCTTCATTCCAAAGGTTAACAAGAATGGCCGTGACAAGCCAAAGGATTTCAGACCCATTAGTCTTTCGTCTTTTGTCTTAAACACATTCGAGAGACTACTGGATATACATATTCGAGGAAGGCTCAATATTTCCGGGCTATCATCAGCTCAGCATGCTTACCTCAAGGGTCGCTCAACAGAGACCGCATTGCACGAAGTGGTACATAAGGTAGAAGCATCCCTTGAGACTAAACAGTTTACCTTGGGGGCATTTCTGGACATTGAGGGGGCCTTCAACAATGTTCGCCGGGAAGCGATCGAAGACTCTCTCTCTGCTCTGGGTATAGAGGACGCCATAGTAAACTGGATAGGGTCAGCTCTTCGTTCCAGAACTATAAGCCCAAAGCTTGGAGCAAGTGAGATTAGAGCACACCCGGGGACGGGAACCCCTCAAGGTGGAGTTCTATCACCCTTGCTATGGCTCTGTGTTGTAGACGGAATACTTCGCCAGCTCGACGGGAGAGGAGTTAAAGTAGTGGCTTATGCGGATGATGTTGTGGTATTAGTATCTGGTCTGTGTCCCAATGAGATCAGCGGGTTAATGCAGGGGGCACTGAGGAAACTGAGCGGATGGGCGGAGGCCTCCGGTCTCGGGGTAAACCCCTCAAAGACAGAGGTGATGCTTTTTACTACAAGGAAGAAAATCCCTAATTTTAATTTGCCTGTTCTCAATGGCCGAGAACTAAGTCTTTCGCACAGTGCAAAATATCTAGGAGTTTTCCTAACGCTTAAGTTAAACTGGAGGCTAAACACGGAACATAGAACAAAGAAGGCTTACGGTGCCTTGTATGCCTGCAAAAGAATGCTGGGAAAAAAGTGGGGTCTGAGGCCAGAGCTCACAGCATGGATGTATAAAGCAGTTATTCGACCAATCTTAACTTACGGGTCATTGGTGTGGTGGAGAGCAACCGAGGTGAACTATATGGCTGATATGCTACGGAAAGTTCAACGAGCTACTTGCGTTGCAATCACAGGGGCGATTAGATCGTGCCCCACGGAGGCTCTGAATGTGATCTGCAACTTTGCACCCATTGATCTTTTTGTGAAGGAAAAGGCATCCCAGAGTGCCATGAGATTAAGGGAGTTGGGAATTTGGAAGGAGCGTACATGCGGTCATGGACGTATTCTGCTCCACGTTAACGACCCCTACATCAGCAGGAAAACAGATTATATCTGGCCGATAACAGTCTTCGACACAAATTATGAGATTATCTTTCCATCAAGGAAGGATTGGGGAGTTGGTAAACTCGCTCAGACATTCGATGTTTCAGTTTTCACGGACGGGTCTAAGATGGCGGGCGGAGTAGGAGCGGGTGTCTTCGCAACTCAACCAGCCATTTCCAAATCAATCAGGCTCCCGAACACGGCAAGCGTTTTTCAATCTGAAGTTTTCGCGATACGGGAGGCATGCAGGGCGTTACTTGCAACGGAAAGTGCCAGTGTCGGAAACAGGATAGAAATCTTCTCGAATAGTCAAGCAGCTCTGAGGGCTCTGGGATCTGTAACGGTATCATCAAGCCTGGTCGGGCAGTGTAGGGAGTGGGTCATGGGCATAGCAAGTCGACATAGCGTGTCTCTGATTTGGGTGCCGGGGCATCGTGATATTCAGGGAAACGAAATGGCTGATGAGCTAGCCAGGCAAGGCTCGGCTCTTGACGTTGCAGAGGCGGAGGAGGTTCTTGCGCCCTTGTGTTTCGTCAAGAGCATAATCTCTCGGCACTGGTCTGATGAGGCTAAAACAAGATGGAAACGGTTGCAGACCTGCAGAGTCTGCAGAAGTCTGTGGCCCTCATATAACGAGATGCGATCTTCAGCCATTCTAAGGATGGAAAGGAAGGACATTTCCCGCTTAACTGCGCTGATCACGGGACACTGGGCTATTGGCACCCACGCGGCCCGGATGGGTCTAGACCACTCAATGCCGCAGCTGCAATCTTCCTGGTACGGAGGAGACGGTGGAGCACCTGCTGTGTGAGTGTCCTTCGCACTGTAAGGGCAGAATGAAATTCCTTGGTAATCCCTTCTTCGACAGCCTCTCTGAACTCAAGGATGCAGGCCGGAGAGTCTTCTTAGATATCTAAACTCAACTGGATGTATATAAGCGTGGGACCCGTCCTTGCCTCCGAATTAATCTTCTTAATCTATTCTTCTGGTTTTAGGCACGAGTCGTGGTAGCAAAACGGCGCCTCAGCGAAAATTGGAGTCATTGGGACTCGCCACTCAAACCAACCAAACCAAGAATAAGGCCTTATTTCACTTGAAATGTGAAATAAGGTTCTAAAGGTCTTATTTCACTTTGTGGCAAGTGCCTGGTATAGGGGACGACGACCAAAAAAGGCTAATAATCGATACCAATTTTTCGAGTTGAAATGGCCGCAAAAGTACTGTAGACCGGCCCATAGATATTACTCCGAAAAGAGAATTCTATCGGCTGAGGGTTATTTTTTAAAAGCGCGGCCGAAGGACGCCTACGCGGGATCGACATTAAAATTTTCGACATACCGTACCAGACCCCGCCTACGCTGAAGGGTGTACTACGCAGAAGGACATCACCGTGGCGGTTAAGGCACACGTCCGGATGGATGGCGTAGCCCAGGGCTATTTTTTATAAGCGCGGCGGAAGGCCGCCAACGCAGAAAAGTGTTCTGCGCAAAAGCACTGTAGACCGGGCCATAGATATTACTCAGGAAAGAGAAGATAAAAAAAAACTTTTGCGGAGAACAGCTTTTGCGTTGGGGGCCTTCGACCGCGCTTATAAAAAAATCTCTTTCCTGATGTCCTTCTGCGTAGTACACCCTTTAGCGTAGGAGCCTTCGGCCGCGCTTATAAAAAATAACTCTGGGCTACGCTAGCCAAGTCCGGTCGTGTGTCACAGCCGTGGCTACCGCTACGGTGATATCCTTCTGTTATTTATATAAAAGTTATTTGCTCATTGGAATTCTCATAAGTTCTCGCTTAAATAAATAAAGGGGTTATTGCACATTTCAAAAAAAAGGTCTAATTGCGTTTCAAATGTGAAATAAGACCTTTTTTTTTGAAAATGACAAAATAAAGGCTTTATCTCACTTTGGTTGCGATATAAGGCCTTATTTGAAAAGGCCTTATTACACCGCCTGGGTTTGGCGGTCAACGAGGACAAGGCGAAGTACCTCCTGTCGGCGGGGTGTAATAAGGCCTTATTTCGCTATCGATTGAGAAATAAAGCCTTTATTAAGAATAAGGCCTTATTTCACTTCAAATGTGAAATAAGGTTCTAAAGGTCTTATTTCACTTTGTGGCCTACGCTGAAGGGTGTACTACGCAGAAGGACATCACCGTGGCGGTAGCCACGGTTGGGGCACACGTCCGGACGGATGGCGTAGCCCAGGGTTATTTTTTATAAGCGCGGCCGAAGGCCGCCAACGCAGGAAAGTGTTCTGCGCAAAAGCCCTGTGGACTGGGCCATAGATATTACTCAGGAAAGAGAAGATTAAGAAAAAACTTTTGCGGAGAACAGCTTTTGCGTTGGGGGCCTTCGGCCGCGCTTACAAAAAATTCTCTTTCCGGAGTAATATCTATGGCCCGGTCCACAGTGCTCTTGCGCAGAACACTTTTCTGCATTGGCGGCCTTCGGCTGCGCTTATAAACAATAAACCTGGGCTACGCCATCCGTCCGGACGTGTGCCCCAACCGTGGCTACCGCCACGGTGATGTCCCTCTGCGTAGTACACCCTTCAGCGTAGGCCACAAAGCATTCAAATGTACATCGTCACAAGTACGACGGATCCGTCGCCGCAACGTACCAAAGTCAGTCACATACGTCGACGTAGACGGATAAGTTATCGCGTAAATAAATAAAGGCGTTATTGCACATTTCAAAAAAGGCCTAATTGCGCTTTAAATGTGAAATAAGACCTTTTTTTTGAAAATGACAAAATGAAGGCTTTATTTCACTTTGGTTGCGAAATAAGGCCTTATTTCAAAAGGCCTTATTACACCCCGCCCCTCCTGTCAACATACAAAGAAACAGCACGCCTTGGCAGCCACGTCACTGTTGATAGCTACAAATTCGAAACAGTTAAGGACTTCGTCTATTTGGGAACCAGCATTAACACCAAAAATAATGTCAGCACTGAAATCCAACGAAGAATCACTCTTGCCAATAAATGCTACTTTGGACTAAGGGCCGGTTTCACCATCTCCGGTTAATTTTACGTAAATTGTATGGCGAGCTGTCAAATAAATTGCTTAACCGGGTAAAAATCTCTGGTTAATAGTCCAACAACTGACCGACGGTGTCATATCTCTCAGTTGCCTCACGCAATAGTTCAAAATCGACACCATTCACGCACGTAAACGCACGCATACCCAACGCAAGAATCAGTTGTTTTCCTTTGTTTACATTCTGCATTGTTTTTGGTTTGTTTGGAATGAGCTAAATAACAGCGTTACCATTGTACAGCAAAGTATACATTCAGTTTTTGATTTCGTAGTAACTTGTGTTTGGTTTCGTAGTAATTTTTCTTGAAAATCGTATTATTCATACGTGCTTCTACATTTTCTACTACTATTTCTTAAAGGCTTTTAAGAATATGTACATATGTATGTATGTATGGGCACTAAGAAACCTAATTTTTGAAATTAATAAAATGCAGCAATTATATACAGATACTATTTTTATTTTAATTTTTAGTAATAATATTCACCGCGGTTATTTTTTAATTTATGTATTGCATATGTACGTATTTCGGTCTTTTTGTTGTTTATGCTTGTTGTCAAATTCACGAGTCTTGCCGGTTACCACAGTATTTTCCATTACTTAAATGTCGAACCATTTTTTAAAAATAGTAAAGTTTATTACTGTAGTTTATTACGGTAGTGTTCTGTGCTGTATAGTGAAGCGTAAAATAGTGAAAAAACTAATCTTATATTACTCGTATAAATGTGAAATGGAAATTGTGTTTAAACTCAATTTGCGAGAAAACCACTAATCGGATGCTCACGAAAATTTGCACGCCTAGGTATTTTCACCCGGTAATTACTATAGGCATATTTTTAATCTGATTTGAAAGCAGGGAAGGGCAACTCCCATCCAAAATTTTCCTTTTTTTCGTAATATCTCTTGAAATATTTGTACTAGAATAATGAAAATTTTGTGTGAAAGAATAATACATAATTATATACTAAACGGATAAGCAATCTAGGTCTTGGTAAAGCAGGGATGGGCACTTTCCTCCCATATAAACTGGAACTTTCACAGCGAATATCTCTTCAAAAATTTGTAGTAGGGTATTGAAAATGTGAGGGCATAAGAGATAATTACGTACTCTACGGAGAAAAAAAAATAAGGAAACTATCTTTTACGCCATGAATGATATTTTTTCTAGGTAGCTTTTTAGACTAGCTCAATGTGCTAATATTTTTAAAAGCACGTGGAGTGAAACCCGCGGGTAACCTCTAGTATTACTATGAATTCAATTATAAAAAATTCAATTTTAGCTGATACCCCAGGGGGGGGGGATTTTGGGGACAAAACCCTCCCCCCAGGAAAAAATCAATGAGAATAGTAATTTTTCGAAATTGGTAATTCGAAATTTAGCGCTTTTTCACAAAGTATTATTTATAATTCTAGCGTTTGTTGAGCCGTAGGAAAGTGCAAGAACCGCAGGAATTTTACCACAATTTACATTCTTTGTACTTATATTCGATCTTTTGTGGTAAAATTCCTACGGTTCCTGCACTTTCCTACGGCTCAACAAACGCTACAATTATTATATGGTATTGCTGTTATTAACATGCTAATAACAGAAAAAATGGAATATTAAAAACTAAATTATATAAGAAAATTATTATTTATAACCGTAGCACATAGGTAGATTTTCAAGTTTTATGCGGCCAAAATATTTTATTGTGTACATCTATTCCAAATTGCTTGTTTAATGCAAAATTTTAAAAATTTGTGTTAAAAGTCGATTTTATTGAAAAATATATACACTGACTCAAAAAAAATTATACGCCAGAGTTTTTAAATTTATTTCAAAGAGTTCTGTCGAAAATTTGACTCTCTTATTTTCGTTTAAAAATGTAAACAATTTTTCAATAAAAATCGCCTTAAGCAGGATTTCTAAGCTTATGGAAAAAATCCGAAAAATCTAAAAGTGGATTAAAAATTTCAAAGCGAGGCCAGAATTTATAGAAGATTTTGAGGAGATTTCTAAGTGTACTGTTATGTAGCCAACCAATTTTAGTGTAAAAAGTGCAATTCTCAATGCTGTAAAAATTTCCGTCGATTAGAGAAATTTTTTTCTGTAGGGTGTTTGCCTTATATGTACGTGAGACCGTTCCAATTAAAATTTCCGGAAAGCCAATGAAATTATTCAAAAAGTTGAATGTTGCATATTATTATATTACAATTGAATAAGCTGCAAAATTGCATACTCCAAAATCTTCTAAAAAAATGTAGCTTTATAATTCTTAGCCCTTTTTATGATAAGTACTTCCTTGACTTTGAAATATTGAAAATACTAAAAATACTGCCTAAAAAGTTAACAATAATCGCTGCTGAACATCTGGGGTTCTTTCGAGCATCACCTACATTAACCAAGATATGCGTTAGAAATATAAACATTAAAATTAAATATAAAACACAAAAAGAAATTTATTGTAGGTACATATGAAAAACCCTGTATCTAGTAGTGAAGTGCGGCTTTGTGCGACGTAATTTTTTGTCGGCAAAATACTAATTGTACTAGATATAATGTCCGAGGGTTAATTTGACTGAGTCTGAGAGAGCAACATAACAAAATCAATTTTTAACATGAAAAAGAGTGATAATTTTTTTTTTTTAAGTATCCCAACTTTAAAAGCTTAAAACTATAAACTTAGAATTATTGGAAATCAAGGATATTATTGAAAAGTGTTAATAATTACTTGAAGCTTTAGGATTCATCACGATTACTTAAATGAAATGCTTTAAATAATAAATATTCAAGTTGAAACTAGCACTTAAAAATATGTAAGAAAAAACAAAAAAATTAACTTCAGATATGCTAAGTTTCGACCATCTGGGGCAAGTGCAGAGTATGGGGTCGGGAAAAAAGCGATGAATTATTGTTCCCTATTCTATTTCCAATATGTGGGTATGTTTTTTTTCTGTAATTGTAACAATTTTACAAAATTCAATTTTGGCCGCATAAAACTTGAAAATCTACCTATGCGCGTAGATTTCCAAAAGAGAATATGAGACTTACTTTTGAAGTATAGTTAAAGGCCCTTGGCAACTGACAATCTGGAATGTCAAGCAGTGTGTATGTGTGAGTATTTTTGTGTGTGTTAGTGCAATCGGCAGTCGTCGTGCTACACGTTCTTGTTGTCGGGCTCGCGTTGATGAGAATCAAAAATTTTATATATTTGCGTCAATCACCCGACACTCACACATATGTATACACTGCTTAACATTCCAGATTTTAAGTGGCCAAGGGCCTGAAGAGTTTGATATATGTATAATAAGCGATATTTGTGTTCTAAAATGTTAAATTATAGTCTGAAAAGAATTACATTTCGCTAGCTTAGAGTGCAAACTGTGTAAGTCCACTTTTATGAAAAAGTGTATTTTTATGTAGAACGCTAGAAAAATCAAATACGCACCGCGCTAAACAAGTCTGAGCACTTGTCATATTTCTACTCGGTGTTATTCAGTGATGCGCAAATTGTGTAAGTCCAAAAAGCGAAGAAAATTGTGTAAGTCCAAAATATTTATATGAACAGAAAATTTTTCTTCATTTCGAATTTTTTTTCTTTTTTGTCTCTCCTACAAAGTTTTAAAAAAGTACTTAAACAATTTGCATTCTAAGCTAGCGATTTTTATCATTTGTAAAAAAAATTGTAGTTGTTTTTTGGTAATTTTCATTTTGGTAAATTTTTTACATTGGCTGTGACCCCCCGGAAAATTCTCTTACTACGCCACTGATCCAAGAGTTCAAAAGCCCCCAGAAGACAATTCCTGCGTACGGGCCTGCTTTTGAGTATTTAGTGACGTCTTGAATGAATCAAATTTTTTAAGCGTGTGACATCCACACCAAAAGATATAATCAATTTAAAAAACATTTTGTAGTCAAAAAGGACCAAAATAAAAGTAGCTGCCATTCCTAGAGAGTTTCCGTAAGAGAGATATTATATTATTTACCATGAATTAAGCCATAGAATGAAGCCTTGTAGTCTTTAATATTATTAGGAAAACGCCTTGTATAAAAGAACTACTCACTATTGGAACTACTTCCGAATATTAAATTTTGCAGTTTCAACCTCAGTTTCCTTGAAAAATGTAAGAGCTAGTTAAAAAAAATAGATTTTTGAAATCCCCGTACTCTAGTCCACCTAGAAACGAATTTTTACTCAAATCCGTCCATTATTCTATTTTTGCCCACTTTTTATATGGAGACACAGCACTGTGCAGCGGCTGCGCTGGGCAGGTAATGTCGTGAGAATGGACGAAGGTACTCCAGCCAAGAAAGTATTTCTATCGAAACCCGCTGAACGCAGAAGAAAAGGGAGGCCTCCACTGCGTTGGGAAGATCAGGTGGACAGTGATGCTGACTCCCTAGGTATTCCCAAGTGGCGCATTCTGCACGAAACAGAAATAGCTGGCGCGCTTTATTGAATTCGGCCAGAATCGTCCAGAATGTCAAAATCTAAGCGAATTAACATCATGGCCAATGGAAATGCGCGAGTCATAAGCGAATTCACAATTTAACTACGGCGAAATATAATTTTGACATTACACTACCAATTACAATAACAAAATACATTGGACATTTCTGAATTCGCCACCGAGCCTACCTGTTAAATCTGCCTTGGACTGAATGAACAGCTGTTGGTTTGGCGTTGCCGGACTTGTACTTCATAATTTCATGAAATGATGGCGAAATTCATGTATAATTTTAGTGAACAATTAAATTCATGAAAATTCGTTTATGCAGCAAAAATTCATGAAATGATTTCATGAATTTGCCAACGTATAAACGTAGTAACAGTTGCCTTACTGTGTAACCTAATACAAACGCACGCCGTCAATTTACTGTCAAAAATTTCTCATGCCCATAAAACTTGTATGGGAGTAACCGAAATTGAACGGCGTGCGTAAAAAGCAAACTCGACGCCCAATTTTTGTTTTGCGTGACAGTTGAAATTAAGCATTGTGGGTGATTGTTTGCAAAAAAATTGACACATGCTTTTGATATCGTGTGTGTTAGATACATATTCCACAAAATAACAAGATTTTGTCCGATTTTCTATATTTTTCTATTTCTTTATCTGTAGATGCACGCAAGTCAATTTCGGTTAAACGCATATGAAAAATTTGCGTGCGTGCGTTATAGTGCAACTCTAATGAACCGTATGCAGTTGCGTATGCGTGTGCGTGTCACTGACAGCCGTGTTGCATACCTGTGTTTAAATGAGGCAAACTCCAGTGGCACGGATGTAAATGCACCACACGCATAGAAAATTCAAAGATGATTTCGAACACGCATTCGAACGCAGCTAAGTTGAAAATTTTCTACTTCTATGCGTTTTCTATGCGTGTTGCAGCCAATATTAGGTTGGTTGCTACATCGGTATACATATTTTTTGGTAAAAACTTCGTTAAATTGATTTAAAGTGAAGTAGTGAAAATGTGTTTGCCAGCAGAAATGTGAATTAAAAGGGGTTTTAAATATATTTAGAGATGGTTAATATTAATTATATGTTAATTACTATCTGAATACCCATGTACATATTTAGTACATGAATTTAAATTACATATACATATGTAGTTACCCCGTTACATAATTGAAACTTAAATAAGTTTAACTGTAAAAAAATAATTAAGTGAAGTGAGTATTCTTTTGAATAGGGAGTTTTCGCTTGGTATAACAGAACACCAGATTTCAGAGGTTGTGCATATACATATTTGTATTAACCAAAATTTTCAGTCTTATATTTTAAGGCAAAGAAACTGTAATTCTTACAATACATAAAAATCAACGGATAGCAATTTGGCAATATGGCCGCTGTGGTGCAATGGGTAGAGCGCTCGTCTGCTATACCAGAGGCCTCGGGTTCTAACCCCAGTCCAGACAAACTCCAAAAAAACTTTTTCTAATTAAGTAAAACCCAATTATTGGGTTTTTAGAAATAGCGGTCAAATTTCGGCAGTGGGCGGCATACCCTCCGAGTGTATTTCTGCTATGAAAAAGCGTCTCACAAAAAATAATTAATATCAATTTTAAATCCTCATTCATTATACATTTCATTGAATCTTTCGCGAATTGGTGAAATATGTATTTTCAAAAATAACAACGGCGGAAATTGTATATATGTATGTATGTAGTGTAATTGACAGACGCAACCATACGCATACACTGGAGCAGCCAGGGCCGCACGCAAGAAAACGTTTAGATGCGCATACGCACACGCATTCGCATACGGTACATTAGAATTGGACTATTAATTGACGACTTGCGTTTGGATTAGGTTACACAGTTAGCCAACCATTTGCGCGTACATACATATGTATATACCCATTAAACACTGAAAAAGAAATTATCAAACGTTGAGAAAATATTGTTTCTAAAGTTGAGAATCATCATATATATCATTTGAAAATAAACATATTTGCAAGTGTTCATCAAACATTGTTTATCAATTTTAGATTAACTTACAACAGATTTGAAAAAAACTTGTTTCGTATTTTGTACTGTTTCACGAATTTCATCATGTCAAGGTTTCAAGGAACGAAGAAATTTTGTACCTATGTTTGCAAATTTCAATCAGCGTTCGTTGTTTTACGTGAGCAGTCTCTTAACGGTTGAAATGATGATGGTTGAAAATAATTGTGTGTTATAATGATTCTGTATTTCTTACTCTTATTTTATTTGTTTGTGGCTTTTTGTGAAGTTACACAAAATTTAATAAAAATATATGTAGTTGGTTTCCGATATGTGTGTATGTACATATATTAAAAAAAGATATTAATATACTCATGTAATTGTACAAAAGGCACCGGCGAAATTCACCTGCACGTAGTGGCGCACACAGAAAAATATTTTGGGGGGATTTTCAATATCCAACGGAAAATTAAAAAAAAACAAGTAAAAGCGCGGCTGTCTTAGGCCGTACCGTAGACTTCATACCTTTCATGAGTGGGGAAATGAAAAGTTACCTATGTATGTACATAGCCGGATTAAGTTTAATTTATAATTTTAATTCTGTGGGTTATTTAGGGAAAGATTTATTAGAAAAAATGGTTTCTTGGCTATTTAAATTGAGGAGTTATACACCAAAATGTCCATATCTGAACAATCGGTTGTATGGGAGCTATATGTTATAATGGTCCGATCTTAACAATTTTCGGTAATCCCGTTTGGGCCCATATGGGTACAAATACTTAAAAATTTCACGCCGTTAGCTGTTAAAATGGAGGAGTTATACACCAAAATGTCCATATCTGAACAATCGGTTGTATGGGAGCTATATGTTATAGTGGTCCGATCTTGACAATTTTCGGTAAGCCTGTTTGGGCCCATATGGGTACAAATACTTCAAAATTTCACGCCGTTAGCTGTTAAAATGGAGGAGTTATACACCAAAATGTCCATATCTGAACAATCGGTTGTAGGGGAGCTATATGTTATAGTGGTCCGATCTTGACAATTTTCGGTAGCCTTGTTTAGGCCAACATGGGTTTTTTTGTTTTTTTTTTTTTACGAGGAGGAAGCATCGAAAGCCTTTATCCCGTCAGTGTGGGACTCTACCCGCACTAAACCTCCTACTGTCGTCGTACCGAACCCCTCGGTACTACCGTCAAGCTACCGTCGGGAGGTGGGTTGAGCACCAGGCTCGAAAGTCAGTAATGGTCGCGTTATTGCCCTCAGTCTGCCTTAAAAGGCTTCACCCATTTATTTCTTATAAATACCTCAACGGCCAACACAAAAATATAAAATTCACCATGGATGCAGAGAAAAATGGAAAAATCAACTACTTAGACCTCACAATTAAAATAAACAAAGAGACTAACAAATTTACTTACGAAATATACAGAAAACCCACAACAACGGAAAAATCCTCAACAACACAAGAATACCGCTTTCAGACATTTATTAACACGACTTGAACGGACCCCGTTAGAAAAGGAAGCTTACAACAAGGAACTCAGCACAATATACACAATCGCGGAGAACAACGGATATCAAAAAATTTGGGTGAAGAAAATACAGAAAAACATAACTTCAAGGAAATCGGAAAACAAAGAAAAGGTAGAGAAGAAATGGGCAGTCTTATCATATACCGGGGCAACATCTTAAAGGTTGGCTAAAGTTATCCAAAAATATAACATTAATGCAGTATTTAAAACGAGGAACAGCATGGAAAAACTTCTACGAAACAACATTAACAAGGAAGATCCCTTTGGCAAACAAGGCGTGTACAAATTGACTTGCGAATGCCAAAATAGCTATATAGGACAAACAGGACGCCAAATCAAGACGAGATATCGAGAACACGTAATAAGAAAACAGCGTTGCGTGATTCGAATCAATTTTGATTTAAAATCAACTTTCAAATAAAGAATCAACTTGATTCGTGATTCAAACTATTTTCAAATCAAAGATAATTTTTATTTGTGATTCATTTCTCAAAAGAATCAAAAATACCCTCTGATTGGTGATTCAAACTGTTTTCAAATCAAAGATAAATTTGATTTGGGATTCTTTTCTCAAAAGAATCAAAAATACCCTTTGATTCGTGATTCAAACCATTTTCAAATCAAAGATAAATTTGATTTGTGATTCATTTCTCAAAAGAATCAAAAATCTTTTTTGATTCTTGATTCAAAAAATATCTTTGATTCGAATCAAAAATTTTATTCGAATCAATAATTTGATTCGAATCAAAAATTTATTTAGAATCAAAAATACTGTAGCATATCAGAAATATTCAGGTACATTCTCGGTAACTTAAAACACAAAAATGTATAAAATGCACCAAAAATGCAACAATAGCCAAATTGTATGCTGACGCCAAATATGTACATATTATGTACATATATACATATTTCTGATTGTCGTATTTACGTTTGTGCTACGTAGGGACGCCGTACGTACATACATACATGTATGTATGTGCATAGGCACTTGGGTGCATACCCTGCAAAAATCATTGGATTATATGCTCCATTTGTAACTTCCCTGCAAAAATCATTGGATTATATGCTCCATTTGTGGTAAGTTGGAGTACTTTCAAAGTCACCACTAACATAGCCCAAGCGACCGATTCGTGTATCTGCATCGGTTCGTAGTTAGCCGAACATAACAAAAACCAAATTTTTATCGCGACGAAGACGATATGTGTATCCATACATAGCTACATACATACATATGTTTGAATGTATACCTACACGTCATTCGTCGTCGTCGCGATAAACATTTGGTTTTTGTTGTTATGTTCGGCTAACTGTTAGGTACTCCATCAATTAATCCAATGTAGGTACTCCATGGATTAATATGATTGTTAAGCGGGACTGGAGTATATACTCCATTGCAATGACATGCAATGTTAAATGGACCATATTTTTTGTATGAAATGTGGCAAGTTCTGGAGTAAGCGGTTGGTCCATAGCGAGCACTCCATGGATTAGCGAATGGAGTACTCGGAATTTTTGCAGGGTTACTCTCGGTAACTTAAAACACAAAAATGTATAAAATGCACCAAAAATGCAACAACAGCCAAATTGTATGCTGACGCCAAATATGTACATATGTATGTACATATATACATATTTCTGATTGTCGTATTTACGTTTGTGCTACGTAGGGACTAAACCCCTGCAACGATTCACTCATTTGACGATGTAAGCCACTCGCATAAAACGGCGTGAGCCGATCTGCATAACATTGGCTCAACATGTGAGCGAAAGAGCTTGTAAATAAAGCGTAAGTGTTTCTGCACTGCACGTCAACAAAAAGAGATATGCCCTCATTCACTCCTAACTTGAAAAGCAATTGAGTTGAATGACAAATGATTCGTAAGGCAATAGATTCGAAAGGCAATAGATTCGGAAGGCTTGAAACATGTAACTGAGCTATGTATGTATGTATGTACATACGTAACGAATGCGAGTAAAAGAGGAATTATAATAGTATACATACATATGTACATACATATGTACATACATAAATACATAAAGCGCTTTACTAAAAAAATGCGAAATAAGAAATACATAGTAAAATTGTAGCATTGGATACTAGCTCATACCTAAATTCATATATAATTAGTATATCAGCCAAATACTATTACTACAACTATAATAGTAAATATTTATTTTATTAAAATATATACATACACACATATACATATATACATATATTTCATTTAGTTTAACTAATCAATATAATTACAATAAAACAAATGTATGTATGTACATACTCTGAAAAAAAAACGTTGTAAATCTGAAGACTTTCGCTGTTAAATCAACTACTTTCCGCAGTTAAAATGTGCCCAACAACGCTCCGTTGTTGTTTCAAAGGTGCGAGCGTTGTTGATTTAAGTCAATAACGGAGATTGTTGGAAAAATTTGTACCTAAAAATAAATTTTTGTTTGCATTTTACTCTTCATCTTCTCTCCGCCCGGTTCCCAACTACAAATATGTAGCCTCCGCTTGTTCTCCTATTCTTCTCTCCTTCTTATCATTCACTGGTTGCTATCTTTATTTCTTATTCTGATTTTTCTTCTTTATTTTATATTCTCCTCCGGATTCAAACCATGACATCAACCTGAAATGCTATGCAATCATCACATAGTGGAACATTCAACATTATTTTGAATTGTAGTAACCTATTTATACTTCCATTTTCTAAAAAGGAATCCATGAATTATTTGAATCATTGTAAAAACAAAATTTAAAAAAAATTGTTCTCATTAGTTCTGTTTACAACGGAAACTGTTGGGTCAAATACTTTTGCCTATAAATCAACAACGGGGAGAAAATTGTTGCTAAAAATAAGCTTTTGTTTGGATTTTTCTCTTCATCTTCTCTCCATCATTATTTTTTTTGTTAGTTTTCTCACAAAAAAATATTTTCCCACAAAAATTTTTTTAAAGGCAAGCAAGTTTTTGAAACAACAACGCCCGTTTTTGAATAAATTGTTGGATCAAAAACTTTGCTGTAAAAACAAATACTTTTGCTGTTGAATTAAAGACGGAGATTCAACAGCCGAAAGTTATTGGTTTAACTACGGTTATTTTTTTCAGAGTATATATGTTCATATGTACATATATACATAAGTACAAGCTATCAAATTAATGTACATATATGTATGTATACACAAATAAGTAGAAACTTACTTCTTCCATTGCTGCGTCGTTTTACTTCACTGCATTCACTCAAACAAACTAGAATGATTCGGTTGATTCGTTTATTTTTCTAGTGCTTTTACTGTCCTCTCGCACACTACTCGCAAGGCACAGAAAATATACTCAAGCCTGTGTGTTCATGGCTAAATGGAAATGAGCAAACTGCATTGTCACTCAACTCACGCTAGCATATACTGTCGTGTGAGTGCTGTAGTGAGTTTCTGTAAGAAATCGAGTGGATTTGTCTATTTTGATGACGTCACGTCGATTCTATCAAAACTTCTCTACTGATCGATAGCGAGTGTTTCTACAAGCATTAATCGATAAAATTCGGAACAGTGATGGAAATGAAACGCCAATCGAGAACTTAAACGCCAAAATAAATGTAATGCTCTAAGCACATTCGAACCGGCGAGCGAAAAGCAGCCAGCTGTCAAAAGTAAAATGCACACGTTCTTATGGGCGCACACATTTTAACGCCAGCACGACTTCACGGCAGAAGGGTTGCATTTGTCGCTGCCGTAAATATAGACCTATTTCTAATTTGACAAGCGACAATGCGCATGTACAGGCAGAAACGTGTGTATGTGTGCATTTTGGGAGTACAAAGACGCTCCTTAAGAGACTCTACAAATCCTTTAAATATATATTAAATATATTTAAATGTATATTCATTAATATATAGTATGTACATATATACAAAAATTATTTGTTTTAATTAAAATATACTTACATTCTGGCTGAATTCGGCTGTTTTGTCCATTTTTTCGACCGGTGAAAGCTTTCTCACCGTTTAAAAAGTTGGCGAGTATATTGATAGATAATATATCGACTATTTTGCTTACAGAAACACCTTTAATCGATCATTCCTACTGAATTGGAATGGAACATATCAGCTGATTTGTCAGTTCTATCGATCCATTCGACTCATTTTCATACAGAAACGCATGCATCGAGAATGACGTCATGATGACGTCAAATCGACTATTTCAGTAGAGAACATTGATCGATATGAGTTACAGAAACTCACTACTGATCGTATGTTAAACCGAATCAAGCATAACATTGGCAATGACACCGAATCACACAGTGTTCAAAGAAAAGCGAGTGAGCTTGCGCAGGTCTTTAGTAGGGACGCCGTACGTACATACATACATGTATGTATGTGCATAGGCAGTGCATACCCTGCAAAAATCATTGGATTATATGCTCCATTTGTGGTAAGTTGTAGTACTTTCAAAGTGACCACTAACATAGCCCAAGCGACCGATTCGTGTATCTGCATCGGTTCGTAGTTAGCCGAACATATATATGTACATATCTACATAGAAGTAAGAATTAGAGTAGATATACATGTATTATAGTAAATAAGTTCGGGATTAATCCCACATTTTTGTGTAGGGTGTGTACACTGTACATGCATATGTGTGGATGGAGATGTATATATATGCCCAGCGAAAAAGGTTTGTTTATTGTTCACAAATCAGGTCTAAAAAAGAGGACGATGGCAGCGCTGCCTCTGTTATGCACGCACTCTGTCTGCTCATAACTTTCTAATACTTATCTAAGCCTTATTTCGCATGGCGGATAAGCCTTTGGAAAAAGATGTGCTCTCAGAGAGGGAGTATGTACTCCTTTTGGCCTGATGACATCAACACAGGAAAATCCGCCTTATTTAAGCCTTACGCCATACAAATTTACTAACTTTATAATTTTCAGGCATTATTTCTATGCCTTTTAATCTGCTTTTTTAATTCTTAAATAAGGCTAAATTCTTTTGTGGGTGTCTGTGGACATCGATGTGTATGTATGTATAACTGTATATATTGTGTGGGAGAGCGCAGAGCGGTTTCCCTGCAAAAATCATTGGATTATATGCTCCATTTGTGGTAGGTTGGAGTACTTTCAAAGTGACCACTGACATAGCCCAAACGACCGATTCGTGTATCTGCATCGGTTCGTAGTTAGCCGAACATGACAAAAACCAAATTTTTATCGCGGCGACGACGATATGTGTATACATAAATAACTACATACATACATATGTTTGTATGTATACACGTCATTCGTCGTCGTCGCGGTAAACATTTGTTTTTGTTGTTATGTTCGGCTAACTGTTAGGTACTCCATCAATTAATCCAATGTAGCTACTCCATGGATTAATTTGTTTGTTATGCGGGGCTGGAGTATATACTCCATTGCAATGACATGCAATGTTAAATGGACCATATTTTTTGTATGAAATGTGGCAAGTTATGGAGTAATCGGTTGGTCCATAGCGAGCACTCCATGGATTAGCGACTGGAGTACTCGGAATTTTTGCAGGGTTGCGCTATATTGATAAAAACCGGTGTGAAATTTGCTATGTCATATATGTAGATACCCTGCAGAGATATACACCCTACCCCACAAAGAAATTCAAATTAATCCGGAATGCTCTAAGGATCACGCGTAATGGAGCATGTAACTACTCTTAATTAGATTCAATTTTGCAATAGATCCTTCACCTAAAACGGGTGCTTTTCACTCGTTAATGCAAATGACTGTATTATTTTGCAACTCATAACGATGGTTTTAGCAGGCTTATTCCCGGAACACATTTGCGATGGGTCAACGGAAAACGGGCCAACGGGTAGTGAACAGGTGATATTTTCCGTCGGAAAATCCGTCCGAGTAGGGACACACAATTGTGGCGGAAACTGATTTGACACAGGATCCACTAAATAATGGTAATCGCAAATGGACTAATGTCAACCGTGTGTACTCTTGTGGCAATAGGTACAACAAAAATACCAACAGTCGACCAAGAAGAGGAAGCATGTTTTAATGTGGTATGACCATGAATTATAAAAATTAAAATATATCTAATTACACTGGTCGACAAGTTTTTGTTACAGAAATAAAATTCTACTTTTGTAAAGGATTTCGGTGCGCTGAATCCGAATCTGAAGTCAGATTTTCGCCAATACGTACAGTTTTTGAGATATTCTTGTTTAAAGAGGCCAAAAACGCGATTTTTGGCTATATTCACTCCTCAATATCTTTTAAATTACTTACTTATTTTAAAAATTGATTAAAGGTATTGAAAACGCGGACATTTCTCTTGAAGAAACCGTTTTAATATTTCAGATATCTTTCTTGTAACTTGCAATATTGCATATTAAGCTTCATTAGTTTTGGAATATTTTCTCCATACAAAAATAATTAAAAATTTTGAAGCACGCTTTTAGGCAGTTTATTATATTATGGACATATGTAATTGGCTTTGTAAAAAAAATTGTTCTGCTGAGCAACTACAAAATTTGATTGCGCCTATAACATGCTACAAATGCTGCCGTTGTTTTCGACGAGAAATACCTTATTGTGCAAAAACATATATTACTACATAACTAAATTAGATATCCGAAAAATTAAAACGTTGTCTTCAAGAGAAATGGCCGAGCTTTCAATGGCTTTAATCAAATTTTAAAATAAGTAAGTAATTTAAAAGATATTGAGGAGTGAATATAGCCAAAAAACGTGTTTTTCGCCCATTTGGGCATGAATATCTAAAAATCTGTACGTATCACAGAAAATCTGACTTCAGATTTGGATTCAGCGTACCGAAATCCTTTAGAAAAGTAGAATTTTATTTCTGTAACAAAAATTTGTTGAAATTTTGTCGACCAGTGTTATTTGACCGCCGTGAAATTGACCGCCGGCGAAAATTCCGTTGCCGCCGCAATTCTGCGCAACAACATACATTTCTTTGTGTTTTAATTTTGACAGCGGGTGACCGTCGCCCGTTTTCCGTTGACCCGTCGCAATTTTTTTGCGGGAATTAGGTAGCTGTTAAGTTATTTTTGTGTCCCCGAGAGCATTCCGGATGAATTTGAAGTTCTTTGAAGGGTATCTGTATGACCATGTACATTTGCATCAGATCGCCATTGTGCTTCATATCGCTCTGCGCTCTTCCTCACAAGCTATCTCATTACTTTGCTGCGGTCTGATGTATGTACATTGTACATACATTTCTACGTAGGTACATTGGGGTTGTTAAAATATATATGAAGAAAATAAAGTTCTCTCGAAACACGCAAGATTACAGGTCAAGAAAATGCCTTCAAATTTCCACCTCCATTTACATCAGTAATGCTACATACTTTTTTGGTAAGTCCATAGTGAACACGAAAAATGCTTTTTGCCATCAAATAAACACATATTTTTTCATAAATATATAATAGCATCACAACAACCGAATTCTGCAATTCGTTCGTTTTTAACACGCTTTTATTAGTTCCACCTGTATGTATGTATGTATGTATGTATGTATGTATGTAAAATTGCATACTTTTAGGTGAAAGCGTGTGTATTCATACACTGAAGTTTTTCAGTGTGAGATGTGCCTATTAATTTTTTGGACCAGCTTAATGTACTAAATATCTGTATCTATGTATGTATGTATATCAATGATGGGCACGAAGCTGCTCATGAGCACGTCGCTGTCGCAGATCCACCCTGTAGAGAATATCTCTAGTTTATAACTGGTGCGCAGCTAGTGCATTTTTCGACACTACTAGGCCAAGCTAGAGCTGCAAAACTGACAAACTGATCGCGAAAACTAACAAAGCATTCGCGAAAACAATTTATCACGAACATTTTTCAGCTACGTTGTAGGCAGGGTTGCGTGATTTTGATTTGACTGAATCACTAATCAAAAATATTTTCTGATTCTTGATTTAAAATATTTTCAAATCAAAGATAATTTTTATTTGTGATTCGTTTCAAAAAAGAATCAGAAATACCCTTTGATTCGTGATTCAAACTATTTTCAAATCAAAGATAAATTTTATTTGTGATTCGTTTCAAAAAAGAATCAGAAATACCCTTTGATTCGTGATTCAAACTATTTTCAAATCAAAGATAAAATTGATTTGTGATTCATTTCTTAAAAGAATCAAAAATCTTTTTTGATTCTTGATTCAAACTTGATTTCGAATCAAGATTCTTAATAAATTTTTGATTCGAATCAAATTTTTGATTCGAATCAAACTTTTGATTCGAATCAAAAAATTATTTTGAATCAAAACTTTATTTCAAATAAAAAAATACTTAGTACGTGATCCCACCACCCCCGCGAGTTGAAATGCAAAAAATCTAAAATTTCAACAAACGTCTACGTTGTATGGGAGGAAATGCAAGCAGATTTTCGCAGTTGCTTAGCCAAGCATTTGTGCATATATATGTATGTATATACTTACATACATATATGTAGGTATATAACGAATAAAGAATGAAAGGATGAATGAATTATGGTTAGGTGTATGCATACAAAGAGTGGTTTCGATATGTAAATATGTATGTGCATACGTTAGGCTGGGTCAATTTTCTAAGCCATACTGTTCGTAGAAAAATCGGATTCTGCATTAAATTCTATGAAAAATGTGTTCTAGACTCTAGAATCTAGAGCATGCCTCTAATATCAATTTCGAGCTTGCCCATTTTCGATTGAAGTTTACTAGGTATGTAGAATTGTTTTAAGCATAGTAACCCATATACTTTTAAATTCAACCAGTGGTTTTAAATTTATCTCTTTACATTCTTTTTCATTGTTACTTAAACGACTTTTAATAATGCATGTATATAAGAGTTTGATTTCGTTGTTGTGGTTTTGTTGAAAAACGAAAATATTAAAAACAACTCCCATTCGTTTTTTTGTTTCTTAACCCTCTCAACATTAGCTTAAAATTTAGGGGAGACTTTTATAACTTTTTTTTCGCATGGGGACCAACACTTACCTCCTGACTTCATTTCCATATAAAATACAGATGTAATCTAACACATACATATGTACATACTTACATATATATGATGTATGTACATATGTACTTACCCCTTAATATGTAAATGAATATACATACATATGTAAATTTCTCTTATACATATCCACACACATGTACTTACTTATGTACTTATATTTTATATACTTTACATACATTGAATGAACCCAAAAAAAGAATAAAATAACAGAATTTAAAAATAAATAATAATAATGCATTTAACCAAAATGATCTCGTACTAAAAGTATCTTTTACTTGAAATACATATATTTTGGATTCACTATAGGTACATACATATGCATATTTTAAACCCGTTCAAATTAAACGAAAGTGGTTTGTTGTGTTGCTTTACGAACAGCAATTCAATCAGTGAATTTATTGGTAAAATTGATTCTTATTTACCTATACACAAAATTTCTTATGTACTACTTATTTACTATAATACATGTACATATATCTACTCTAATTCTTACTTCTATGGAGATATGTACATACATATGTACATACCCTGTAAGACAGGAATGCCCTGCAAAAATTCCGAGTACTCCAATCGCTAACCCATGGAGTGCTCGCTATGGACCAACCGATTACTCCATAACTTGCCACATTTCATACAAAAAATATGGTCCATTTAACATTGCATGTCATTGCAGTGGAGTATATACTCCAGTCCCGCATAACAATAAAATTAATCCATGGAGTACCTACATTGGAGTAATTGATGGAGTACCTAACAGTTAGCCGAACATAACAACAAAAACAAATGTTTATCGCGACGACGACGAATGACGTGTATACATTCAAACATGTAGAATTTAGTTATGTACATATGTATACACATATCGTCGTCGTCGCCATAAACATTTGGTTTTTGTTATGTTCGGCTAACTACGAACCGATGCAGCATGAATCGGTCGTTTGGGATATGTTGGTGAACACTTTGAAAGTACTCCAACCTACCACAAATGGAGCATATAATCCAATGATTTTTGCAGGGTGATGGAAACTCCAACACATTCTCAGCAAACACTAACACATATAGCAGTGATAGTCATTTGATACATCATTTGGAGAACACATTCATCACATTTTTCATACCCCTGCAAAAATTCCGAGTACTCCATTCGCTAATCCATGGAGTGCTCGCTATGGACCAACAGATTACTCCATAACATGCCACATTTCATACAAAAAATATGGTCCATTTAACATTGCATGTCATTGCAATGGAGTATATACTCCAGTCCCGCATAACAATCAAATTAATCCATGGAGTACCTACATTGGATTAATTGATGGAGTACCAAACAGTTAGCCGAACATAACAACAAAAACCACATGTTTATCGCGACGACGACGAATGAAGTGTATACATTCAAACATATGTATGTATGTAGTTATGTATGTATAAACATATCGTCGTCGTCGCCATAAACATTTGGTTTTTGTTATGTTCGGCTAACTACGAACCGATGCAGATACACGAATCGGTCGTTTGGGCTATGTTAGTGGTCACTTTGAAAGTACTCCAACCTACCACAAATGGAGCATATAATCCAATGATTTTTACAGGGACCGTCCATATAAAAATGATGGAAACTTGTAGGCAGTGTGTGACAGAAATTTCCATCAAACGTGCACCTCAAATGACTATCACTGTGTTATAGGGTATATACATACATATGTATGTATGCATATGCACCCAAGTGCCCCCTGCAAAAAAGCCGAGTACTCCATGCACGCTTGTATAGAGTACTCGCTATGGACCAACCGAGTACTCCTCAACCTGCCACATTTCATATAAAAAATATGGTCCATTTAACATTGCGATGTCCCAGGCAGGGATCACATACTCCCATTTCCGCCATGACACCCGAGTAATCCAAGGATTACCCACATGGGATTAATTTACGGAGTAGGTACTAAAATTAATGAAATTTAATAATCTCTGAACAGTTTTGAAAGACTGCCAATTCAATTTACATACATTCATAAGTAAGCTTTTCTTTAGTTAAAATAAAATATTAAAATTTTCTAGCGCAATCACCAGCATTTTTTGTGTCGCGTAATTTTTTCGATACATCGAACATCGATGTATCGATGTTGGTCCTCAAAATTTGCATTCCTACCCTTTATTACTGAATCGTGCACGTTCAAACGAGCATGCATATGTACATACATACATACATACAAATGTATGCACTTGCTTCGTCGTTATCGCTATATATGTACATACATTTCGTTTTCGTAGCAATGTTCGGCTAACTACGAGCCGATGCAGATAAACAAGTCGCTCGCTTGGGTCTATGTTTATGATCACTTTGAAAGTACTCCTACCTACCGCAAAATGGATCATATAATCCTATGATTTTTACAGGGCCTATGCACATACATACATATGTATGTATGTACGTACGGCGTAGCACAAACGTAAATACGACAGTCAGAAATATGTATATATGTACATACATACATACACATATACATATTTGGCGTCAGCATACAATTTGGCTGTTGTTGCACTTTTGGTGCATTTTATACATTTTTGTGTTTTAAGTTACCGAGAAGGTACTTGAATAATTCTGATATTAGCTACAGTATTTTTGATTCTAAATAAATTTTTGATTCGAATAAAATTTTTGATTCGAATAAAATTTTTGATTCGAATCAAATTTTTGATTCGAATCAAAAATATATTTTGAATCAAGATTCGTAATAAATTTTTGATTCGAATCAAATTTTTGATTCGAATAAAATTTTTGATTCGAATCAAAAATTTGATTCGAATCAAAGATATTTTTTGAATCAAGAATCAAAAAAGATTTTTGATTCTTTTGAGAAATGAATCACAAATCAAATTTATCTTTGATTTGAAAATGGTTTCAATCACGAATCAAAGGGTATTTTTGATTCTTTTTTGAAACGAATCACAAATAAAAATTATCTTTGATTTGAAAATGGTTTGAATCACGAATCAAAGGGTATTTTTGATTCTTTTGAGAAATGAATCACAAATAAAAATTATCTTTTATTTGAAAATAGTTTGAATCACGAATCAAGTTGATTCTTTATTTGAAAGTTGATTTAAAATCAAAATTGATTCGAATCACGCAACGCTGGTTGTAGGGAAGAATATACATACATACAAGCAGATTTTCGCAGTTGCCTTAGCCAGCCATTTGCGCGTACATATGTATGTATATTCCCACCAAAAAATCTAAGCCTTTTTAAGAATTAAAACCGCAGATTTTAAGGCTTCCGAAATCAGGCCTGAAAATTATAAAGGTAGCAAATTTGTATGGCGTAAGGCTTAAAATAAGGCTGATTTTCCTGTGTTGATGTCATCACGCCATAGGGAGTACTCTCTCTCTCTGAGAGCACACCTTATTCTTAATGCTTATCCGCCATGCGAAATAAGGCCTAGATAATAAATAATGCCATGTTAAATGGACCATATTTTTTATATGAAATGTGGCAGGTTGAGGAGTACTCGGTTGGTCCATAGCGAGTACTCTATACACGCGTGAATGGAGTACTCGGCTTTTTTGCAGGGATTCTTTTGTATGCATACACCCAACCAGAATTCATTCATCCTTTCATTCATTTATTCGTTATATACATATATGTATGTAAGTATATACATACATATGTCTGCGCAAGTGCTTGGCTAAAGCAACTGCGAAAATCTGCTTGCATTTCCTCCCATACAACGCAGACGTTTGTTGAAATTTTAGATTTTTTGCATTTCAACTCGCGGGGGTGGTGGGATCACGTACTAAAGTATTTTTTATATGAAATAAAGTTTTGATTCAAAATAATTTTTTGATTCGAATGAAAAATTTGATTCGAATCAAAAATTGTATTCGAATTAAAAATTTTATTCGAATCAAAAATTTTATTCGAATCAAAAATTTGATTCGAATCAAAAATTTATTAAGAATCTTGATTCGAAATCAAGTTTGAATCAAGAATCAAAAAAGATTTTTGATTCTTTTGAGAAATGAATCACAAATCAATTTTATCTTTGATTTGAAAATAGTTTGAATCACGAATCAAAGGGTATTTCTGATTCTTTTGTGAAACGAATCACAAATAAAATTTATCTTTGATTTGAAAATAGTTTGAATCACGAATCAAAGGGTATTTCTGATTTTTTTTTTGAAACGAATCACAAATAAAAATTATCTTTGATTTGAAAATATTTTAAATCAAGAATCAGAAAATATTTTTGATTAGTGATTCAGTCAAATCAAAATCACGCAACCCTGTAAGAAAATAAGGAAATCATCAACGACAGTGGAATCAAATTTCGCCAACCACATGGCAGAAAACAAATGTACACCCATGAAAATAGGAAAAACGGCTAAAATTCTCCACATACAACACAAGGGAAAACGGCTTAACGTATTAGAAAATATGGAGATATACAAACAGAAGACATTCGTAGGTAAAATAATAAATGAGCAAATAAACACCGCATCAGATACATTATTTGAACCGCTTAAGCTATTATACCGAAAAGAGGACAGAAAACTTAAAACCGACATAAACAAAACAACACACAAGACGACAATAACGTTCTTTTACCTGCCTGTTTAATGAGGATACAAAAATAGATTTACATACCTGAACGCACAGACTCGCACGCACACACGCATGCACGTCTCCCGAACGCACGAATGCACGAACACAGCTCTCAAGACCATTTTTTTTTTTTTTTTAGGAAAAATTGGTATGAAAGATTAATACTTGTTTGGTAGAAGTTATAGATCCATTTCGGAGACCACCACATCTCTTCATCAGACTTCTTCTTTTTTTTTTTTTTTAACATTTTTATTCTTTGGCGTCCGCCGAGATTGAACCTCGGATTTTCCGGTTGGTCTTGAGAGCTCAATAATAAAGTAGTTATCAAAATAAAAACGACCAAAAACCAAAAGTTACACAAAATAACTCAGAACGAAAAAAGACACTGAAGATGGCGCATATTAGCCGAAACCGGTTTGTCTCCAAACCAAACTTGACAAGGGATGACGGAGGATCGTTCCACAATACATCATACTCCTACCCTGTCGGAAAAACAAGCAACCAAAAAGTATAAAAAATACTCGTCTAGACAATTTTTACATAAATTTATGTTTGGGGAGTGGACCTACGTATTGTGAGGACCAAATTAAACAACAACAATTTGGCCCACACAAAACAAACCCTATGGAAACGCAACACAGCCGCCCACGACACTAACACAACAACACAGCCATCCACGACACTAACACAGCAGCACAAGGGGTGAACGCAACAAGTCTTAGCAACACAATGAGAGAGCGCAACAAGTCTCAACAACACAAAGAGCGAACACAACAAGTCACAGCAACACAACGATCAAACACAACAAGTCAACGCAACCATCTGAGCTAGCGACATCGGACACAATAGCTAGAAATAGAGCGACACAGCACTACGGCAGGCAGTCAGCACGGAGCCGTGGTTGCGACCGGAGCTACTAGCGAAGCGCTTCTTGATTGTAGATAGGTTCTACCAGTGCAATCAAGAATAGTTTCACAGAGCGAGTCGTGGTTTAAAGTTTGTGGGCGTGACGGTTCTACCTCCAAACACCGCTTTAGATCACGCGCAAAGGTCCTCCCGCGGCTATAGACAGGCGACGCACGCCCGTACGTGCCGACGTAAACCGCGCCGCGAGTATACCGCGACGCTAGCGCCCGAGTGCCAAAGCGCAGAGACACCTACGCCGGTGTGACAGAGGAACGTCACCGTTGACAGCGACACCAGCGTCAGAGTTACGCCAATACATCTTTACACCCATCTATTAACGGGATTCACCTAACAGAACCCGACCGGCCCGATAACGTCATCATTGGACAGCGACACCAGCGTCAGAGTTACGCCAACACACGCATCTACTAACGGGATCCGCCTAACGGAACACAACCGACCCGTTAACTCATACCATAGTAAAATAGAATATATAAGAAATGAATTGAAGTTATAGAAAAAGAGAATGTGGTTAATTTATTGGACATATTTAATGATTTAATGAGTGAATAAAATTACATGAAAAAAATTTGCACGGCGTCCCAAATTTACAAATTGATTGTAACCGAACCCTGGACACGGCGAGTATACCCCAGCAACTACTAAAGAAGCAACGGGGCAACAAGAAAGCTTCGTTACAGTATGCACACAATGGCTACGTTCAGAAGGCGCAACCGTGGCGCAACAATTGCGCAACTGTTGTGTTTTATCTTCTGAACGCAACGTTGAGTATTTCTGATCAACACAACATGGTGTGATTTTGGAGACTTTTTTCCATCATAAATTTTTAACGCTCACTTTACACAACATGTTGAGCTTACGATTTTGACATATGTACAAAAATATAAATAGTGTTTATGAATTTTGGAATGTAATAAATATGTTTCAAAGCCGCGAAATTATTGGCGATTACGTTGGGGATAATTAAAATACTAATCTGTTTATTTAATGTATCAGCTCGTTCAGAAGGCGAAAATTGTATCACTTTCCGATTACTGATATCTACACAACAGTTGCGCTCCACCGTTGCGCCTTCTGAATGTACCCATTAAACAAAGGCACCTTTTAAATCTCAATTCATCGCATTTTCTCTGTATTTAAACTAAAACTAACAGGTAAGGAAGCTTAAGTTCGAGTGGAATCAAACATTAGATACTCAGCTGCATGCTTTCATTGTTTGTTTGCGTTTGTTCGATTAGGGTGTATTTTATATGAATCGAGTGCCGCACAAAGTGGGCGCAGACACGCCTATTTTCAAAATTTTTATCAATCATCCAACTAAGCATACATATAAATATTATTATTAGCGCAAAATTTCATTCCAAATTACCAAAGGGTTTTCCAGAAATATCTTTGTTAAAAAGTAGGCGTGGTCATAAACCAATTCCGCTAAATTTTTGGGCATGTATTACCACAAGTTATTAAAGTATACAAACTGATTTTCGTCATAATATATAAATTACACTGTACAACAAAATGAGGGTTCATCTCTTAGTAATTGATAGATGACACTGTGGTACAATTTTTCAAATTTTTTTAACAATTTTTCATGGAAAAATGGTATTTTAATAGTTTTTAAGTAGAAATAGTAGGAATTGCTTACGAAATGTGTGTTAAAGTAATGTTTTTAGGGTGGAGCAACTCATTTTTGACATTAATCTTTCTTACGATAGGTGGTGCTGCGGTAAAATTTTTCTTATATTTTCATTGTAAAATTGGAAGTTTACTTCTTTAATTTAGCATTCGCCGGCTATCCCGAGCCCCGTTCTTATCTTTCGGCATATCTATCCCTGTTGGTTTCATCAATTACTAAAAATCTTGTTGTACAGTGTTATCGCTACTCTTGTGAGTTTCGTGCTAGCTTCCACGCATATAACGGTAAAATAAATTCTTAAAATTGTGCTTACGTACGAATCAGTTAAGCATATTCTAGAAACAGTAAATTATGAAGCACATAAATGGCGTATATGTTGTGATTTGAAAATGGTAGCTCTACTTTGTGGACTACAATGTGGATATACCAAGAATATGTGCTTTATATGTTTGTGGGATACACGCTATAAAGAAACATGACTAGACTAACAGAGAAGATTTAGTTATTGGATCGGGTAATATTATACATAAACCGCTCGTTCTAATTGAAAAAGTGTTGCTACCTCCACTGAATATTAAATTTGGTATTTTTAAAAATTTTGTCAAAGCACTACCCGCAGATGGACCAGCCTTTATTACATCAAAGTCAATATTCCCACGACTAAGTGCAAGTAAAGTTAAAGAAGGTATTACATATTTAGAAATAAAACAAACGATTTTTTAAGATTTATGTAAATGCTTTATTATTTTACAGGTGTGTTTAATGGTCCAGATATTAGAAAGCTGATAAAAACTACTGCGTTTGATAACTCTTTAAACGAAAAAGAGCTTAATGCATGGAATGCTATAAAATATGTGATAACTGATGTTCTCGGTAAACATCGTGGCAGAGATATCAGAGAAAAAGTAGGATATCTCATGAGAGCGTTTGATGAGCTCGGTGTGGACATGAGTTTAAAGATCCATTTTCTCCATCACCATATGGATTGGTTTGAGCACCAGCTTTCCACCGAATCAGACGAACAAGGAGAACGTTTTCACCAAGTAGCTTTCACAATGGAGACAAGATATAAAAGGAAAAAACTACAACGCATGTTAGCAGATCTATGCTGGTGGTTACAGATACCAAATGAAGATAATACGAATGACGAAGAGGATCCAGAAAATGAGAGAGAGGGATATAGCAGTGATGAGTTAAACTTACCGGCTTCAAAAAAATTAAAATTATAGTTTTAAGCTTTATTTTTACTACAAATCTTTTTACACCTATACTTTTTATCAAGACCGAACTGTCTTCTTTTTTCTAAAAACTGTGTAATCCTCGTTTTAGTGTCATCAACGATTACTTCTAATATAAAACAAGATAAAACATTACTATTTCTACTTAGAAACTGTTAAAATACTCTTTTTTCATAAAAATTGTTAAACAAAAATTGTAAAATTGTACCGCAGCGCCACCTATCGTAAGATTTATTAAAAGATTAATGTCAAAAATTAGTTTCTCCACCCTAAAACATTACTTTAACACACATTTCGTAAGCAATTACTACTATTTCTACTTAAAAACTATTAAAATACCATTTTTCCATGAAAAATTGTTTAAAAAATTTGAAAAATTTTACCACAGCGTCATCTATCGTAAGTTTTATGTAAAAATAAACACCAAAAATGAATTCCTTGCCCCAAAAAACATTAATTTAGCGACTATTTTGCAGTTTGCTTCATTTTATCAAGTTTTCCTCACTTAACCCCTATACATAGGGTTAAAAACTTTAAACTCAAATAAAAAAAAACCAGACCTATAGGCCAAAAACCTGGTATGAGGTTTTGATATGAGAGGCTTAAAGCTTCAGATTTTGTTGGTTTCATCAATTACTAAAAACTTGTTGTAGTGTTATTTGTCGAGTTATAGGCTCAGAAATCTCGTATATTCCTGCTTCTAAAAAGAGGCGGTGCCACGCCCATTTTCCACAATTTTCGCGTTTTTTTATTTTATGTCCGTAGTTGTGGCCGCTGTGGTGCAGTGGGTAGAGTGCTCGCCTGCTATGCCAGAGGTCTCGGGTTCAAATCACGGTCCGAGCCAAACACCAAAACAATTTTTCTAATTAGTAAAAATCCAATTGTTGGGTTTTTTAAGAGCAGCGGTCACCTCTCGGCAGTGGGCGGCATACCCTCCGAGAGTATTTCTGCCATGAAAAAGCTTCTCACAAAAAAATGCATTCGCCGTTCGGAGCCGGCATAAAACTGTAGGTCCACCCAATTAGTAGGAAAAACAAAAAGGAGCACACCTCGAATTGGGAGAGAAGCTCGGCCATAAAACTCGTCAGAGTTATAATAGCGCCATTGTATTATTATTATTATTATAGTTGGACTCGTGCCACAAAATTTCAGTGATAGATCTTTATATTGGACAGAGATCTCGCTTAAAATGTTTTTATTAGGCCACTTTATAATTCCCATATATAAAAGTGGGCGTTAACCGATTTTGGCAATTTTTCGTCCAAACATATGCTTAGGAAAGTAGATCACGCTTACCAAATTTCACCGATATATCTGCTACGGTTTCTGAGTTATGGCTTATACAACTTTCAATGTTTGGCCCTTAGTAAGTGGGCATGGCACCGACCATTTTCCAAAATTTCACCAAATTTCTTCATAAGGGCCTGAGCTCAATACGTGGGTGAAATTTTGTCACTCCAGCTCTATTAGTGACTGAGATACCAAATATCCGATTTTTTCTATATAGGAAAAGTGGGCGTGGTCATGGTCGGATTTCGCCCATTTTCCATACCAACCGTCCCAGTCTCGATACCAACATCCATTCCAAATTTCATCAAAATATCTCAATTTTTGCGCGAGTTAGAGTGTTTACAGACGGACGGACATGGCTCAATCGATTTCTCTTTTCACCCTGATAATTTTGATATATATAAGTCTATATCTATCTCAATTATTTCATTCTGTTATAATCAACCGTTATGTGATTCAAACTATAATACTCTGTGTACTAGTACAGCTAAGTATAACAAACCTCAGCTAATATCCACAGCATACTTTTAGGGAAATGTCTCCACACTGCTTGTTTAGTTGTTGACAAACATTGGCAATATACATCCACGAATATTCATAGATCTTACAACATGTATTTACACAAATATTTGTGCATGTACCATCTTTTATAAAATTATTTTTTTTTGTAATGTTGTCAAATTTTGGGTAAATGAAAAACATCACATAAGCGTACAAATATGTAATACATACATATTTACATCTATTTATTCCATTCCATTTCTGCGCTCACACCACAAACTCTCTCACTCTCACTATCCCTCAATTTTTCTGCACTCTACATCTATTGATTGCATTCCATTTCGTACCACCTTTGAAATGGGTTTGAGAAACTGGAATTTATCAAAGAGAATCAGCCCAAAATCCCATACTAATAAATAATAGCTTAAAAAAACTAAAAAACACGCTTTAATCTTAAAAATCGTACTAAAAATTGAGAAATAATTTAATTAGAAACAAAATCATGAACGAAAATATAAGTATTTAAGGAAAAGCGTGGGGTGCTCAGTATGTCAAAAAATATTTAAAATCGGTGTTTTTTTACTAATAATTTTATTTTAACTTTTTTGAGATTTCATATATCGTACTCTTTAATTTCGCAACTAGGTATATTTTTGTACTAGTTGTACGAATCGAATATTTTCATGTTCAAATATTATTGAGCACCCCCACGCTTTTCCTTAAATACTTATATTTTCGTTCATTTTGTTTCTAATTAAATTATTTCTCAATTTTTAGTACGATTTTTAAGATTAAAGCGTGTTTTTTAGTTTTTTTAAGCTATTATTTATTTTTAACTTTTTAGTGAAATTTTTCATTAAAGGATGTTTTATGCGGACGCAAGAATAAAAGTAAAAAGAAGTCTGATGGGATGTGGTGTTCTCCGAAATAGATCTACATACATATGTATTTATAACTTCTACCAAAAATCCCAATATGCAGTGAAGTAAACTAGCTTATTATGCAATATTTTCCAAACACTTTTATTCAAGGTTTTCCAAAGTAGTTTGGAAATACAAAATTTCCCAAACGTTTTGTTATATTTTACAATCAGAAAGTGAAGAGGAGTTGAGGTAAAGCATTTGAAAAGAACAAAAAAAAAAGAAACCTGATTGAATAAATTCAAATTTAGACAACAAAGTTCGGAATACGTTTGTAGCGTAATGGTGAGGTATGCTGCCTATGGACCAAGGAGCTCATGTTCGAGTCCCGAGTGGCGCATTTTTTATTTTTTATTTTTATTTTTTTATTTTTAGAGAAATTTTTTTCACCTCACGTTTGCAAAACATTGTATAAAAATTGCTTTCCAAACGTGAAATGCAATTATAGAATTAGGGTTCCTTTTCGTTGATTCAGCACTTACTATTAAATGAATTACAAACAAAACCAGTTCTTGCTTTGCATACGTATGTACATATGTACATGCGGCTGATTTCATTGCAAATACAACAAACCCAAAACAGAAAGCTTCAAGCTTCATTTTTGAGTGAATTTATGCATTGAGTTTATCGCCATCGCTATGAGCGATCGCTGGCTGTTGTGCGTTAGTTCGCTCGCTATTTGAGTGGTTATACGTTTTTCTTTGAACATTTGTTTGTGATTTGAGAAGAATGTATTTTTGAGCGTTCGTGAGTGAGTTTTTCCGTACCCTGAAAGCTTGTTACTTATTGGCTTATATACGGGAGTGAATTGAAATTCATAGAGGCTATTTTGAGGAAAGGTAACTTAAAAGCCGCAATGAAGCATGAAGTATAATGTTGAATGTCCTACTATATGATGCCGTTGGGCTGTTGATGTCATGTTTCGAATCCGGAGGAGAACAGAAATAATAGAGAGAACACAATAAAAGTGAATGTTTGAAAGATATAATAATTTAGTTAAACGACAGAGGGCTTCACGAAGGACAAGGCGCGATGAGCCCTAGAAACCCAGCGCCGAATCAGCAGTAGCAATGCACCAAGAACATGGCCGCCTTTACGCCGTAGCCAGACTAGGTGCGGAATCAGCGGATTCATCGATACAGGGGCATCGAGAAGTTTCGTTTCGAGTAGCCTAGCAGAACGTGTGGTAAGCTCTGGTAGTGGAGAAATGGTGAGGGTGGCCATCAAAATAACGATGGCAAACGGGACTAGCACCACAATCTTCGACGCCATAAGGACCGAGGTACGCCTCGGGGACGCGTCACACCACACAGTTTTACACGTTATGCCCGGAGCAATCGATGATATTATACTGGGTCTAGATACACTAGGGAGTATGGGAGCCACCATATCCTGCGGAGGAGGACACCTCGCACTGTCCAGGCCACAACATACCTTGCCACCAAGTGAACCGACACAGATCTCCCAAGAGGTAGTGACACAAGCCGAAAATCACAACAACGTCAGTGAGAGAATCAGTAGGATCAACGGTGCCTACGACAAGGACGAGGAGGAACGAATACGTGATTTTTTAGCGAAAGAACTGCAAAAGTTCGAAACCATGAGAGGATTAACAACCATAGCCAAACACAAGATTGTCATGACGGACGATAGACCTATCAAGCAACGTTACTTTCCACGCAACCCAGCTATGCAGAGCATCATCAACGAAGAAATCAACGAACTACTCCAGAAGGGATGCATCGAGCCATCATGTAGCTCACACAGTGCACCGATCGTACTAGCAAAGAAGAAAAATGGTAAGTGGAGGTTATGCGTGGATTATCGGCAGCTCAACGCCAGATCCGTACCCGACGCATACCCCTTACCCAGGATACAACACATATTAGACAAAGTACGACGAGCGAAATACATAAGCAGCCTGGACTTGAAAAATGGCTACTGGCAGATACCACTGGAGCCCCAAAGCCGTCCCTACACAGCTTTCACGGTACCAGGACGCGGATTATTCCAGTGGCGCGTTATGCCGTTCGGCTTACACTCCGCACCTGCAACGTTTCAGCGAGTACTGGATCAGGTTATTGGACCGGAGATGGAACCCAACGCTTTCGCATACCTCGACCTAATCGTCATAGGATCCACCTTGGAGGAGCACCTCCAAAACCTAAAAGAAGTAATGCTACGTCTCCAACGTGCCAACCTCAAAATAAATCCAGAGAAATGTGAATTTTTCAAGACAGAACTCCTATATCTGGGTCACGTGGTGAGCGACAGAGGAATTCACACCGACCCCGAGAAAGTTGCTGCCATCAAGGACCTGAAGCCACCAACGAATGTGAAAGAGGTACGTCAATATCTTGGTATAGCATCTTGGTACCGACGATTCGTACCCGACTTCGCCACGATAAGTCAACCACTGACCGCCCTACTGAAAAAGGGTAAACACTGGAAGTGGGGGGACGAGCAACAGAAAGCATTCGAGGCCCTAAAACAAAAACTCACGGAAGCACCGATACTCGCCTGCCCGGACTTTACTAAGACATTCACCTTGCAGACGGACGCGAGCAATTTTGGGCTTGGAGCCGTATTGACGCAGGAACTGGAAGAACGCGTGATCGCCTACGCCAGCCGAAAACTAAACAAGGCAGAAACCAACTATTCGCCCACCGAGAAAGAATGCCTCGCTATAGTCTGGGGAATACGCAAAATGAGGCCATATTTGGAAGGATACCGATTCAAAGTAATCACGGATCATATGTCCCTAAAATGGCTAAATTCCCTCCGGACGCATAGCACGATGGGCATTGGAATTACAAAAACACAGATTCGACATCGAATACAGGAAAGAAAAGCTGAACCTGGTAGCGGATGCACTATCACGACAGCCATTGGAGACCTTAAGAATAGCAACGACAACCGAGCCGCATTGCAAGTGGTGGCACAAACGGGTAAAGGAAGTACGCACCAATCCATCGAAAATCGCGGATTATATGATACAGGACGGACAGATGTACCGCCATATTCCATGCCGGTCGCACGACGAGGAAGCGGTACCTTGGAAACTTTGTGTACCAACACCACTACGACAACGAGTTCTAGAGGAAAACCACGATATTCCAAGCGCTGGACACATGGGCATCCGCCGGACGGTAGCACGGATTGCCAATCGTTATTACTGGCCCGGCATGTTTCGCGACATAAGCCGATATGTACGCCAATGTGAGTCCTGCCAAAAGTACAAGGAGACACAACAAAAACCGGCCGGAAAGATGCTCTCACAGGTAGCCCAAGAACCATTTGCCACGGTATGCGTCGATTTTGTCGGACCACTTCCACGATCCACACACGGGAACACAATGCTACTAGTGTTTTTCGATCGCTTCAGCAAATGGGTAGAATTGATCCCCATGAGGCGTGCTACAGCAGAGGGTCTACGCCGCGCATTCAGGGAACGCGTCCTCGCCAGATTTGGGGTCCCAAAAATCCTAATATCAGACAACGGCGTACAATTCACCAGCACCCGGTGGCAACGCTACCTGAAGGAAATGGGGATACGACAACAGTTCACCGCACCCTACACCCCCCAAGAAAACCCAACAGAGCGAGCAAACCGTACCGTGAAGCGAATCATAGCACAACTCACCAGATCACAGCACAACAGATGGGATGACCTTCTTCCAGAAATCGAACTCGCCTGTAATACAAGTGTCGCTGAATCCACCGGGTACAGTCCAGCCTTCCTCGTACAAGGACGAGAACCACGACTACCAGGGGCACGGTTCGACGAGGTCAACCTAGGAACAGGCACAGCTAACACAACGGCATAAGAAAAGTCCAACAGAATGCAGGAAGCCTTCAAAATAGTAAGGCAGAACATGGAACGAGCGGCGGCAGACCAAGCACGACACTACAATCTACGGCGGAGAAAATGGACCCCCGTAATTGGCGAACTAGTACTCGTAAAAGAACACCACCTGTCCAAAGCCACAGAAAATTTCGCAGCGAAATTAGCCCCCAAATATGACGGGCCCTACCAGGTCCTAGGGTATGTATCACCAGTGATACTCAAAGTAAGGAAAACTGACGGCGGGAGAGAGAGGACGGCAAACATTGCTGAACTGAAGGTCTACCATGCAGCCGAAAGCGGACCGACCAGCAACTAGAAAAAAAAAACAATAAATTAAAATAAATAAAATTTACAATAATGGTCAAGTCGAAGAATACACATAACAACCACCGGCCATTCTATCACAAACCATCGAGGTGAACACAACGTTTTTGTGCAAGAGAATTATAAAAAAAAAAAAAAAACCAACCAACCAATATGCAGGACTACAATGCAAAGCTGACAGCGTCAAACGTATGCGCCAACGCTACGCAGAGGAGGAAAACTACCGACGCATACACCGATGGGTTCGCAACGTCGATCTGTTTGGCAGGAGCGTAATCCTCGCGCCGCACAACGTAGCCAAACACTGGTACCTGCTAGGACTGGCAAACGCAGCCGTCACACATCACGTCACCGACACAGAATGCTGGCAGGAGTGGTACGTTTGGGTAGCAGACTCTATGCACAGAGCCAACGCCCCACACGCAGCGCAAGCATGGACGAATTTCCTCCGGTGGGAGTATATACAACGGTACAGACACGACAGCTTTAAGGGCCGGGAGATAACACTGGAGGTACCACAACAAAACAACAACAACGACTGTGGAGTCTACGTATTGGAGAACATGGAGAAGGTGTTAAAATACACGGGGCGAGGAGAAGGAGGACCAGGACTGATCAGACAGGCATTCACAGAAGAAATGGCGAAGCAAAAACGGCAAGAAGTATTGGCCCGGTTCCTACAGAAACAACAAGACATCCAGGAGACGACACAAGCCACGATCGCCGACGACCACCCTTACACGACACAAGAAGCCAGCACCACAGAAAACACGCAGCCCTTATCCGTACCAACACCAGAGGTAACCCCAGAGACAACAATACAACCAACAACAATAACAATCGAGGCACAAGACGGGGAAGGACCAACATTGAACCAGTTCCCGGAAATCGCAGACGAAATACGGAGCATATTTCAACGCATCGCCGAGGGTAAGAGTGCTTCCCGGGTAAGATTCCGCACACCCAAGTATAGGGTAACTGTAACGGCAAGCAAGGCCCATATTAAAATATTGGAAGCCGAGGGCTGAATCTCCGAAGTGGGGGGGGGGGGGGGGGCGGGGGGGAGTGTGAGGACCAAATTAAACAACAACAATTTGGCCCACACAAAACAAACCCTATGGAAACGCAACACAGCCGCCCACGACACTAACACAGCAACACAACAACATAGCCATCCACGACACTAACACACCAGCACAAGGGGTGAACGCAACAAGTCTTAGCAACACAATGAGAGAGCGCAACAAGTCTCAACAACACAAAGAGCGAACACAACAAGTCACAGCAACACAACGATCAAACACAACAAGTCAACGCAACCATCTGAATCCGTGCGGGTGAATTTCGCCTGTGCCTTTTGTACAGTCATACATACATATGAGAAACAAACTATGTTTTTAATAAAGTTTGTGTAACTTCACAAAAAGCAACAAACAAATAAAATAAGAGTAAGAAATACGGAATCATTATTACACACAATCATTTTCAACTTAATTTCAAATTAAGAGACTGCTCACGTAAAACAACGAACGCTGATTGAAATTTGCAAACATAGGTACAAAATTTCTTCGTTCCTTGAAACCTTGACATGATGAAATTCGTGAAATGGTACAAAATGCGAAACAATTTTTTTTTCAAATGTGTTGTAAGTTATTCTAAAACTGATAAACAATGTTTCATGAACACTTGAAAATATGTTTATTTTCAAATTATATACATATATGCTGATTCTGAAATTTAGAAACAATATTTTCTCAACGTTTTGGAATTTCTTTTTCAGTGTTTAATGGGAAGTCAACAAAAATAAAAAAAAGTATTTGTTGACATTGTGTGTAAATACATACATACGTGTTTGTTTAGTTTGTTTTTTTGAATAAAATATAAATAATTGAATTGAAATTGAAATAAATAAATAAATATATGTACGTGTTATCCAATGTTAAAAAATGCATGTGTGTGTTCGCGTGTGTTCAAGAAGCAAGACAAAAGTTAAAACGTTTTTATTGATAACTTATTATTTAAATCAAATAAAAAATTAGTTCAGCACAGGGATGGGCGGTTTTGAATAAATTTTTATTCAAATAAAAAATAAATGTTTATTCTTAATTCTCATATCCTTGAATAAAGAATAAATTTTTATTCTTCATTCCGGCGCGCTTGAATAAAGAATAATTTTTTATTCTTTATTCTGATACCCTTGAATAAAGAATAAAAATTTATTCTTCATTTTGATACCCTTGAATAAAAAATAAATTTTTATTCTTCATTTTGGTGCCCTTGAATAAAGAATAATTTTTTATTCTTCATTTTGATACCCTTGAATTAAGAATAAAAATTTATTCTTCATTCTGATACCCTTGAATAAAAAATAAATTTTTATTCTTCATTCTGATGCCCTTGAATAAAGAATAATTTTTTATTCTTCATCCGAAATTGGTTGAATAAAAAATAAAATTTTATTTTTCATTCAGATAATTTTGAATAGAGAATAAATTTTTATTCACGTTATTCAAATTATTCTTGCAGGTCACACAAGTAAATGATTTAGCGAATATTTTTCTGAATACGAACCAAGTATTTTCCCGAGCCCCAACCGAATATTTTTCCGAATACTTTCCCGAATCCGAACCCAAATACTCAACCGAATATTTTTCTGAATCCGAACCGAAGATTTTACCGAATACTTTCCCGAATCCGAACCGAATATTCTCCCAAATCCGAATCCGAATACTTTCCGGATTCCGAACCGAATACTTTCCCGAGTCTGAACCGAATACTTTTCCGGGTTCGAACCGAATACTTTTCCGAGTTCGAACCGAATACTTTTCCGAGTCCGAACCGAATACTTTTCCGGGTTCGAACCGAATACTTTTCCGGGTCCGAACCGATTACCAGCTGTAATTAACGAAGTTATGGTAAAAATTAAAATGCAAACGAATATGCATACAGTACATACATATTTACATACATATGTACATTGTATGAAGTACATAAGTATGTAGTTTCTTGTTGTCATGTTCTGGTCATCGGTTTTTAATGAAATTTGGCGCCGTTCTATTCAAATACAAGGACATTTTCATTTTTACCATAACTTCGTTAATTACAGAGCCAGCGGGTCCCGGACTCGGTACAGTAATCGGTTCGGACTCAGAAAAGTATTCGGTTCGAACTCGGAAAAGTATTCGGTTCGGACCCGGAAAAGTATTCGGTTCGAACTCAGAAAAGTATTCGGTTCGAACCCGGAGTAGTATTCGGTTCGAACGCGGAAAAGTATTCGATTCGGACCGGAAAACTATTCGGTTCGAACTCAGAAAAGTATTCGGTTTGAACCCGGAAAAGTATTCGGTTCGAACCCGGAAAAGTATTCGGTTCAGACTCGGGAAAGTATTCGGTTCGGAATTGGGAAAGTATTCGGTTTCGGATTTGGGAGAATATTCGGTTCGGATTCGGGAAAGTATGCGGTAAAATATTCGGTTCGGATTCAGAAAAATATTCGGTTTAGTATTTGGGTTCGAATTCGGGAAAGTATTCGGAAAAATATTCGGTTGGGGCTCGGGAAAATACTTGGTTCGTATTCAGAAAAATATTCGCAAAATCATTTACTTGTGTGACCTGCAAGAATAATTCGAATAACGTGAATAAAAATTTATTATTTATTCAAAATTATCTGAATGAAAAATAAAATTTTATTTTTTATTCAACCAATTTCGGATGAAGAATAAAAAATTATTCTTTATTCAAGGGCATCAGAATGAAGAATAAAAATTTATTTTTTATTCAAGGGTATCAAAATGAAGAATAAATTTTTATTCTTAATTCAAGGGTATCAAAATGAAGAATAAAAAATTATTCTTTATTCAAGGGCACCAAAATGAAGAATAAAAATTTATTTTTTATTCAAGGGTATCAGAATGAAGAATAAATTTTTATTCTTTATTCAAGGGTATCAGAATAAGGAATAAAAAATTATTCTTTATTCAAGCGCGCCGGAATGAAGAATAAAAATTTATTCTTTATTCAAGGATATGAGAATGAAGAATAAAAATTTATTTTTATTTTTTCGTTATTGAATTATTCAAATTTTGAATAATGCCCATCCCTGGTTCAGCATCATATTCGGGTTCGCGAGATTGAAACGTGTCGATTGATACCCCGTTTTTTTTTTTTTTTAATTGGCTAATTTTAGCCGTTGCAAATTAAACCATATCGAATGCTCACTCGAACAAAAGGAAGTGACTCTTTTGACAGTTAAAGTGAGCGTTTTCGTCACTTTGCGTTTTATAAAATACCAAAAACGTAACATACTCACCAGAAAACGTAACACATTCACTTCGAGTCACTTACAGTCACTTTCAGTCACCTAAAGAGATACAAAATACGAACACGACAAAAAGTGACTCTGGGTGACTAGTTGCGTCGCGTTGCGTTTTGCAAAATAAGGCCCATAATATATAAGAAATGAATTGAAGTTATAGAAAAAAAGAATGTGGTTAATTTATTGGACATATTTAATGATTTAATGAGTGAATAAAATTACATGAAAACAATTTGCACGGCGTCCCAAATTTACAAATTGTAACCGAACCCTGGACACGGCGAGTATACCCCAGCAACTACTAAAGAAGCAACGGGGCAACAAGAAAGCTTCGTTACAGTATGCACACATTAAACAAAGGCACCTTTTAAATCTCAATTCATCGCATTTTCTCTGTATTTAAACTAAAGGCGAGTTCCCGTGGCAGTGATCCAGATCCGGATACAAATTTTGCAAGCAAATGCAACAACAATTTGGCGATCCTGGTATTTATATGGATCAAAAAAATCTATTACAATCTATACGGATCCGAAATTGATACAGATAAACACCAGGATCACAAAATTCTTGTTGCATTTGCATGCAAATTTCTTATCCCGATCTGGATCACTGCCACGGGAACTCGGCATAAAACTAACAGGTAAGGAAGCTTAAGTTCGAGTGGAATCGAACATTAGATACTCAGCTGCATGCTTTCATTGTTTGTTTGCATTTGTTCGATTAGGGTGCATTTTATATGAATCGAGTGCCGCAAAAAGTGGGCGCAGACACGCCTATTTTCAAAATTTTTATCAATCATCCAACTAAGCATACATATGAATATTATTATTAGTGCAAAATTTCATTCCTTTATGACTTCTAGTTACAAAGATGTCACGGGACAAATTACCAAAGGGTTTTCCAGAAATATCTTTGTTAAAAAGTAGGCGTGGTCATAAACTAATTCCGCTAAATTTTTGGGCATGTATTACCACAAGTTATTAAAGTATACAAACTGATTTTCGTCATAATATATAAATTACACTGTACAACAAAATGAGGGTTCATCTCTTAGTAATTGATAGATGACGCTGTGGTACAATTTTTCAAATTTTTTTAACAATTTTTCATGGAAAAATGGTATTTTAATAGTTTTTAAGTAGAAATAGTAGCAATTGCTTACGAAATGTGTGTTAAAGTAATGTTTCTAGGGTGGAGCAACTCATTTTTGACATTAATCTTTTAATAAATCTTACGATAGGTGGTGCTGCGGTACAATTTTTCTTATATTTTCATTGTAAAATTGGAAGTTTACTTCTTTAATTTAGCATTCGCCGGCTATCCCGAGCCCCGTTCTTATCTTTCGGCATATCTATCCCTGTTGGTTTCATCAATTACTAAAAATCTTGTTGTACAGTGAGTTTCGTGCTAGCTTTCACGCATATAACGGTAAAATAAATTCTTAAAATTGTGCTTACGTACGAATCAGTTAAGCATATTCTAGAAACAGTAAATTATGAAGCACATAAATGGCGTATATGTTGTGATTTGAAAATGGTAGCTCTACTTTGTGGACTACAATGTGGATATACCAAGAATATGTGCTTTATATGTTTGTGGGATACACGCTATAAAGAAAACCAGTACCGAAAACATGACTGGACTAACAGAGAAGATTTAGTTATTGGATCGGGTAATATTATACATAAACCGCTCGTTCTAATTGAAAAAGTGTTGCTACCTCCACTGAATATTAAATTTGGTATTTTTAAAAATTTTGTCAAAGCACTACCCGCAGATGGACCAGCCTTTATTACATCAAAATCAATATTCCCACGACTAAGTGCAAGTAAAGTTAAAGAAGGTATTACATATTTAGAAATAAAACAAACGATTTTTTAAGATTTATGTAAATGCTTTATTATTTTACAGGTGTGTTTAATGGTCCAGACATTAGAAAGCTGATAAAAACTACTGCGTTTGATAGATAACTCTTTAAACTAAAAAGAGCTTAATGCATGGAATGCTATAAAATATGTGATAACTGTTGTTCTCGGTAAACATCGTGGCAGAGATATCAGAGAAAAAGTAGGATATCTCATGAGAGCGTTTGATGAGCTCGGTGTGGACATGAGTTTAAAGATCCATTTTCTCCATCACCATATGGATTGGTTTGAGCACCAGCTTTCCACCGAATCAGACGAACAAGGAGAACGTTTTCACCAAGTAGCTTTCACAATGGAGACAAGATATAAAAGGAAAAAACTACAACGCATGTTAGCAGATCTATGCTGGTGGTTACAGATACCAAATGAAGATAATACGAATGACGAAGAGGATCCAGAAAATGAGAGAGAGGGATATAGCAGCGATGAGTTAAACTTACCGGCTTCAAAAAAATAAAATTATAGTTTTAACCTTCATTTCTACTACAAAACTTTTTACACTTATACTTTTTATCAAGAACGAACTGTCTTCTTTTTTCTAAAAACTGTGTAATCCTCGTTTTAGTGTCATCAACGATTACTTCTAATATAAAACAGGATAAAACATTACTATTTCTACTTAGAAACTGTTAAAATACTATTTTTTCATAAAAATTGTTAACAAAAATTGTAAAATTGTACCGCAGCGCCACCTATCGTAAGATTTATTAAAAGATTAATGTCAAAAATGAGTTGCTCCACCCTAAAAACATTACTTTAACACACATTTCGTAAGCAATTACTACTATTTATACTTAAAAACTATTAAAATACCATTTTTCCATGAAAAATTGTTAAAAAAATTTGAAAAATTTTACCACAGCGTCATCTATCGTAAGTTTTATGTAAAAATAAACATCAAAAATGAATTCCTTGCTCCAAAAAACATTAATTTAGCCACTATTTTGCAGTTTGCTTCATTTTATCAAGTTTTCCTCACTTAACCCCTATACATAGGGTTAAAAACTTTAAACTCAAATAAAAAAAAACCAGACCTATAGGCCAAAAACCCGGTATGAGGTTTTGATATGAGAGGCTTAGAGCTTCAGATCTTGTTGGTTTCATCAATTACTAAAAACTTGTTGTAGTGTTATTTGTCGAGTTATAGGCTCAGAAATCTCGTATATTCCTGCTTCTAAAAAGAGGCGGTGCCACGCAAATTTTCCACAATTTTCGTGTTTTTTTATTTTATGTCCGTAGTTGTGGCCGCTGTGGTGCAGTGGGTAGAGTGCTCGCCTGCTATGCCAGAGGTCTCGGGTTCAAATCACGGTCCGAGCCAAACACCAAAACAATTTTTCTAATTAGTAAAAATCCAATTGTTGGGTTTTTAAGAGCAGCGGTCAGCTCTCGGCAGTGGGCGGCATACCCTCCGAGAGTATTTCTGCCATGAAAAAGCTTCTCACAAAAAAATGCATTCGCCGTTCGGAGCCGGCATAAAACTGTAGGTCCACCCAATTAGTAGGAAAAACAAAAAGGAGAACACTTCGAATTGGGAGAGAAGCTCGGCCATAAAACTCGTCAGAGTTATAATAGCGCCATTGTATTATTATTATTATTATAGTTGGACTCATGCCACAAAATTTCAGTGATAGATCTTTATATTTGACAGAGATCTCGCTTAAAATCTTTTTAATAAGCCACTTTATAATTCCCATATATAAAAGTGGGCGTGGGCGTTAACCGATTTTGCAATTTTTCGTCCAAACATATGCTTAGGAAAGTAGATCACGCTTACCAAATTTCACCGATATATCTGCTACGGTTTCTGAGTTATGGCTTATACAACTTTCAATATTTGGCCCTTAATAAGTGGGCATGGCACCGCCCATTTTCCAAAATTTCACCAAATTTCTTCATAAGGGCCTGAGCTCAATACGTGGGTGAAATTTTGTCACTCCAGCTCTATTAGTGACTGAGATACCAAATATCCGATTCTTTCTATATAGGAAAAGTGGGCGTGGTCATGGTCGGATTTCGCCCATTTTCCATACCAACCGTCCCAGTCTCGATACCAACATACATTCCAAAATATCAAAATATCTCAATTTTTGCGCCAGTTAGAGTGTTTACAGACGGACGGGCATGGCTCAATCAATTTCTCTTTTCACCCTGATAATTTTGATATATATAAGTCTATATCTATCTCAATTATTTCATTCTGTTATAATCAACCGTTATGTGATTCAAACTATAATACTCTGTGTACTAGTACAGCTAAGTATAACAAATCTCAGCTAATATCCACAGCATACTTTTAGGGAAATGTCTCCACACTGCTTGTTTAGTTGTTGACATATATTTATTCCATTCCATTTCTGCGCTCACACCACAAACTCTCTCACTCTCACTATCCCTCAATTTTTCTGCACTCTACATCTATTGATTGCATTCCATTTCGTACCACCTTTGAAATGGGTTTGAGAAACTGGAATTTATCAAAGAGAATCAGCCCAAAATCCCATACTAATAAATAATAGCTTAAAAAAACTAAAAAACACGCTTTTTTGACACACTGAGCACCCCACGCTTTTCCTTAAATACTTATATTTTCGTTCATTTTGTTTCTAATTAAATTATATCTCAATTTTTAGTACGATTTTCAAGATTAAAGCGTGTTTTTTAGTTTTTTTAAGCTATTATTTATTTTTAACTTTTTATTGAAATTTTTCATTAAAGGATGTTTTATGCGGACGCAAGAATAAAAGTAAAAAGGAGTCTGATGGGATGTGGTGTTCTCCGAAATAGATCTACATACATATGTATTTATAACTTCTACCAAAAATCCCAATATGCAGTGAAGTAAACTAGCTTATTATGCAATATTTTCCAAACCCTTTTATTCAAGGTTTTCCAAAGTAGTTTGGAAATACAAAATTTCCCAAGCGTTTTGTTATATTTTACAATCAGAAAGTGAAGAGAAGTTGAGGTAAAGCATTTGAAAAGAACAAAAAAAAGGAACCTGATTGAATAAATTCGAATTTAGACAACAAAGTTCGGAATACGTTTGTAGCGTAATGGTGAGGTATGCTGCCTACGGACCAAGGAGCTCAGGTTCGAGTCCCGAGTGGCGCATTTTTTTTTTATTTTTATTTTTTTATTTTTAGAGACATTTTTTTCACCTCACGTTTACAAAACATTGTATAAAAATTGCTTTCAAAACGTGAGATGCAATTATAGAATTAGGGTTCCTTTTCGTTGATTCAGCACTTACTATTAAATGAATTACAAACGAAACCAGTTCTTGCTTTGCATACGTATGTACATATGTACATGCGGCTGATTTCATTGCAAATACAACAAACCCAAAACAGAAAGCTTCAAGCTTCATTTTTGAGTGAATTTATGCATTGAGTTTATCGCCATCGCTATGAGCGATCGCTGGCTGTTGTGCGTTAGTTCGCTCGCTATTTGAGTGGTTATACGTTTTTCTTTGAACATTTGTTTGTGATTTGAGTAGAATGTATTTTTGAGCGTTCGTGAGTGAGTTTTTCCGTACCCTGAAAGCTTGTTACTTATTGGCTTATATACGGGAGTGAATTGAAATTCATAGAGGCTATTTTGAGGAAAGGTAACTTAAAAGCCGCAATGAAGCATGAAGTATAATGTTGAATGTCCTACTATATGATGCCGTTGGGCTGTTGATGTCATGTTTCGAATCCGGAGGAGAATAGAAATAATAGAGAAAACACAATAAAAGTGAATGTTTGAAAGATATAATAATTTAGTTAAATGTTACCACTTTATAATTCCCATATATAAAAGTGGGCGTGGGCGTTAACCGATTTTGCAATTTTTCGTCCAAACATATGCTTAGGAAAGTAGATCACGCTTACCAAATTTCACCGATATATCTGCTACGGTTTCTGAGTTATGGCTTATACAACTTTCAATATTTGGCCCTTAATAAGTGGGCATGGCACCGCCCATTTTCCAAAATTTCACCAAATTTCTTCATAAGGGCCTGAGCTCAATACGTGGGTGAAATTTTGTCACTCCAGCTCTATTAGTGACTGAGATACCAAATATCCGATTCTTTCTATATAGGAAAAGTGGGCGTGGTCATGGTCGGATTTCGCCCATTTTCCATACCAACCGTCCCAGTCTCGATACCAACATACATTCCAAATTTCATCAAAATATCTCAATTTTTGCGCCAGTTAGAGTGTTTACAGACGGACGGACATGGCTCAATCGATTTCTCTTTTCACCCTGATAATTTTGATATATATAAGTCTATATCTATCTCAATTATTTCATTCTGTTATAATCAACCGTTATGTGATTCAAACTATAATACTCTGTGTACTAGTACAGCTAAGTATAACAAATCTCAGCTAATATCCACAGCATACTTTTAGGGAAATGTCTCCACACTGCTTGTTTAGTTGTTGACAAACATTGGCAATATACATCCACGAATATTCATAGATCTTACAACATGTATTTACACAAATATTTGTGCATGTACCATCTTTTATAAAATTATTTTTTTTTGTGGTGTTGTCAAATTTTGGGTAAATGAAAAACATCACATAAGCGTACAAATATGTAATACATACATATTTACATCTATTTATTCCATTCCATTTCTGCGCTCACACCACAAACTCTTTCACTCTCACTATCCCTCAATTTTTCTGCACTCTACATCTATTGATTGCATTCCATTTCGTACCACCTTTGAAATGGGTTTGAGAAACTGGAATTTATCAAAGAGAATCAGCCCAAAATCCCATACTAATAAATAATAGCTTAAAAAAACTAAAAAACACGCTTTAATCTTAAAAATCGTACTAAAAATTGAGAAATAATTTAATTAGAAACAAAATCATGAACGAAAATATAAGTATTTAAGGAAAAGCGTGGGGTGCTCAGTATGTCAAAAAATATTTAAAATCGGTGTTTTTTTACTAATAATTTTATTTTAACTTTTTTGAGATTTCATATATCGTACTCTTTAATTTCGCAACTAGGTATATTTTTGTACTAGTTGTACGAATCGAATATTTTCATGTTCAAATATTATTGAGCACCCCCACGCTTTTCCTTAAATACTTATATTTTCGTTCATTTTGTTTCTAATTAAATTATATCTCAATTTTTAGTACGATTTTTAAGATTAAAGCGTGTTTTTTAGTTTTTTTAAGCTATTATTTATTTTTAACTTTTTAGTGAAATTTTTCATTAAAGGATGTTTTATGCGGACGCAAGAATAAAAGTAAAAAGAAGTCTGATGGGATGTGGTGTTCTCCGAAATAGATCTACATACATATGTATTTATAACTTCTACCAAAGATCCCAATATGCAGTGAAGTAAACTAGCTTATTATGCAATATTTTCCAAACCCTTTTATTCAAGGTTTTCCAAAGTAGTTTGGAAATACAAAATTTCCCAAACGTTTTGTTATATTTTACAATCAGAAAGTGAAGAGAAGTTGAGGTAAAGCATTTGAAAAGAACAAAAAAAAAGGAACCTGATTGAATAAATTCGAATTTAGACAACAAAGTTCGGAATACGTTTGTAGCGTAATGGTGAGGTATGCTGCCTACGGACCAAGGAGCTCAGGTTCGAGTCCCGAGTGGCGCATTTTTTATTTTTTATTTTTTTATTTTTAGAGACATTTTTTTCACCTCACGTTTACAAAACATTGTATAAAAATTGCTTTCCAAACGTGAAATGCAATTATAGAATTAGGGTTCCTTTTCGTTGATTCAGCACTTACTATTAAATGAATTACAAACGAAACCAGTTCTTGCTTTGCATACGTATGTACATATGTACATGCGGCTGATTTCATTGCAAATACAACAAACCCAAAACAGAAAGCTTCAAGCTTCATTTTTGAGTGAATTTATGCATTGAGTTTATCGCCATCGCTATGAGCGATCGCTGGCTTTTGTGCGTTAGTTCGCTCGCTATTTGAGTAGTTATACGTTTTTCTTTGAACATTTGTTTGTGATTTGAGTAGAATGTATTTTTGAGCGTTCGTGAGTGAGTTTTTCCGTACCCTGAAAGCTTGTTACTTATTGGCTTATATACGGGAGTGAATTGAAATTCATAGAGGCTATTTTGAGGAAAGGTAACTTAAAAGCCCCAATGAAGCATGAAGTATAATGTTGAATGTCCTACTATATGATGCCGTTGGGCTGTTGATGTCATGTTTCGAATCCGGAGGAGAATAGAAATAATAGAGAAAACACAATAAAAGTGAATGTTTGAAAGATATAATAATTTAGTTAAATGTTACCACTTTTAGGATGGGATGAAGTTACATACATACATACATACATACATACATACAGGTGAAGCCAATAAAAGCGTGTTAAAAATGAGCCGTTTTGTTTGAGAACGCTATCAGGGCAGTGGTGCCAGATTGAGGGAAATTTCCCTTTTTGAGGGATATTTCATTGCAAAATTTTTAAAGAAGGAAAAAAGGGACATTTTGTTGCCGCTAATATAAAAAAAGGGATTTTGTGGTTGCCTGTTTACATCATTGTTTATACTATATAGTTTGGTCACTCAAATGGTTTTCTTCTTGTTCATTTTTAAAAATGCATTTGTATTTGTGCGAAAATCGAGAGAATGAAGGAATCAATGCTGTGCAATTTCGTAGAATTGCTGTTACTACCAAAATGGGAGCAAATTAGTTAGGCTTTACTCCGTTTCTACTGAATTTTTTTCTTGACAACGAAACGGTTTTAATAAAAATATATCGCACCCTAAATCATAAAGTGACACAATTCAAAATTTTTTTAAATCGACTTTTCTAGCGATTGCCAACAAAAAAACTTTTCATTCGGGTCTCTTTTGACTGAAAAATAGCCATTATACGTCGCATTTTGCCATGTCATTGCTTGTAAAGGAAAAAAGTTTTAGGCCTCCTGCAAATTTTTGAATTTTGAGTTGTGCCACTTTATGATTTAGGGTGCGATATACATATATTAATTTTTTTGGCCATATCGGTCCAAGTGCGCACAAAATAACAGATAAATGTGCAGAACTAACATTAAAATAATATTGAGTTTTGCTGTTGACTTCACATTTTTAACTAGATAATTTTGCAATTTAAGCTAGTTAAATTTACACGGAATGGTCGCGTTAAATTAGCAATAATATCTTTTTGATTTTACCTTAAATTTATTGTTAAATTAACTGGATTGATTTTACAATTTACAAAAATACAATATATGTATGTACATTCAATAAACGAAGGTGCTTCCGTATTGGAAGATATGGGAGGATATCCTCCTGGTAAAATTCCAAACTATGAGGAGAAAGAAGAAAATATTTTACATTAAAAACTTTTAGAAATAAAAATACGTTTCACCTTTAACTCGCCTACAAACTGAAAATATAAATGGAAATGCCATTATCACACACTTCCAATGACGCTAAACTCTTCCCACGGCACCACATTTTCTTTTTATTTAAAAAATAATAATTCCGTTTTGCACGAAAAGCACAACTCCAAATGTTCAAAAAAAAAAATTGTGTATGTTTCAAAATAGTTTTGACGTTCTTTTTTTTTTTTAATTTTTTAGTTTATATTGACACTATCATGTTAAATAAACCAAATTCCAAATGACATTTAGGAATAAAATTTTATATTTGATATGATTCATTCATTATTTTAAAATTGCCTAATGTTGCATCAACACTAAAATTTGGTTGAATTTACCAAAATCTCAAATGACGTTTTAAAAGCTAAAATCACGTTCCAAAAATCGTGTAATTTGAAAAAAATTGTTGCTGTTATATGTGTAAAGATCAGCGTTGCCGTTTTAGCCATTTGGTGGCTAGATTTAGCCACCGCCGTGTTTTTTTAGCCACCAAAATTTCGGTTTTGCCACTAGCCACGTTTTTAGCCACCGCTTGTAATGAACCATAATTTTGCACATAGGAAGGATGTGGTAACGCTAATTCAATTCAGCGATTATCACAAATCGATTTAAGTGTTAAAAAACAAAACAAGTAACGCAACTATCGGTAAATGCCTATTGATACTCGCTAGTGGAATAGTAGGCTGTCGATGAAAGTCTGTATAAGGATCTAACTGAATTTGTATATTGTTTGCTACTTCTATTACTTAGCAACGCCGAAGTGGAAAGAACCTTTTCCCTAATGAATATTGTCAAAACCAAAAATCGAAACAAAATGAATCATACAATGTTGAATGCAATTTTAACTATAAGATATGGCTTAAAGAATGTAAAACAATGTTACAATGAATTTGAGATAAAGGAAGATCTCATTAAATTAATGAAGAAAGAATTAATTTATGAAGAGAAATAGTCAATTAGTGATGACGACATAATGATAACAATAATAAAACAATGGCGCTATTATAACTCTGACGAGTTTTATGGCCGAGCTTCTCTCCCAATTCGAGGTGTGCTCCTTTTGTTTTTCCTACTAATTCGGTGAACCTACAGTTATATGCCGGCTCCGAACGGCTAATGCATTTTTTTGTGAGAAGCTTTTTTAGGGCAGAAATACACTCGGAGGGTATGCCGCCCACTACCGAGATGTGACCGCTGTTCTTAAAAAACCCAATAATTGGATTTTTACGACATAATGATAGATATTGAATGTGATATCTAATTTTTTTAGATATAGTTAAGTACATACTATGTATGTATGTATGTATGTATGAATATTTTATTTTTACACAAATTTATGATTTTTTCCCTATATTGTATGCAATACTTTTGTGCCTGAATTTCAAAAATAAATTTAAAACATTTTAATTAGAAAGAAAATTTTTTAGCCACCATTTTTAGCCACGAACCAATTTTTTTAGCCATTTTTAGCCACAAATTAAATCAAATCTAGACACCACGAAAATTTTTCAACGGCAACGCTGGTAAAGATCGATCGTGTTAATCTTACATGAATTAAAATTTGCATACACGCGAACGAAGTAGTAAAGGCATTGGTATCCGTATATTCCCTTTTCTATATTTCTAGGAAAGATGTAGTAATAGAGCAGTACGAGAAAGTGCAACCCTGCTTATACGAAAATGTTCAAAAGGAAAGAAAAAAATTTGAATTCAAACGGCCATTTTGCATGGCGAAACCCAACAAACATTTAGGTTAGATATCGGTTTGAGAATGACTCAAGAACTAGCACTTTTCTAAAATCTCTAACGTTAGAGGACGACTCGAGAAGCAGTCGAGAATCCTAGCGATTTCAAACAAAATGGGACATAATTCTCAAATTTAGAAAATCATAGTTTCCGAATGGAAATAAAATTTAGTTTTCTAATGAGATTCTAATGAGAATTCGCAAATATTTATTTTTCTAATCAGTCTCCAATTTATTTCTAGTGTAGTTTTCTACCTTCGCTTTGGATTAGAGATAAGTTTGAGAATTAAACTCTCTACCAGTAGATATTGTGTTTGCTGATAAAACGCTGTGCCAATCCATACTTCTTGATTAATGCCTGGATGCCTTTGAACGCTTTGGTTGCTTTGGAAACTCTACATTCTCCTACATTTGGATAGATCCCAATTAGCACGAATCCAATGTTGGAGAAAAGTCTCAATTCTCAAGTTTATATCCAACATGTTTTTACACTTGAGTTACAACACTTTTCCAAACTGTACAGAGAGTATAATTAGCATGAATTAAATTCAATCATATTAGCAATAAATAAACTAAAAACGAGTGAAGAATATAATTTAAAAAGGAATGTATAATTCAACTAATATTTGTGTATAAAATGTTGTTACTATTTTTAAATGCATAACAAAAAAGTGAGGAAATAAGTTAAACAGACAATCATAATTGTTACATTTTTGTTCCTTTATTTCAATCGGATGAGCGTTTGTTGTTCAAAGGCTTTATCTTGACGTTTAATTTTGGTTGGAGAATATCGATAGAATTCAAGTCAAATCAATGAAATTCAAATGCATTCAAAAATGCTTATTGGGTAGCAACGATTGGCATCATGGATATTTCATTTTCGTTTTGAAAAAATAAATGTGTATCTATATTTTTGATACATACAGTAAGTCGCAGTGAAAATGAGCCACGTTTTGTTGTCCGAAGTTTTATGAAAATAAAAAATTATACACAAACCGATTGAAAACCAAGATTATATACTTAGGTGTATTTTATAATAAACCGCAATTTAGTATTTCAAAAAATATTTGATTGAAAAGTTCATGAAACGGGCTCACAGTGGAAGTTAGCCACTAAGAGGAATATGCCCTAAAACGGTTTTAATACTTTGTTGCATTGTTTCAACAGTTCAATTACTCTATCCCTAATGAATTAAATATAATACAAATTTTATTAGCATGCAATGTGTTTTATTCATCTAACAAAACACGATTTTTACGCGATCTAGCGTATATTGTCTGATAAGTACACCTTTTAAAATCGGAAAAAAAATTGCCTGAATCCCCTTTTATATAGATTGTGTATACCTATAATTAACACATAAACTAAGATGTGAACTGTAAAAATATATAAGAGAAAAATAATAATTCTCGAGAGAAACTTTAAGTATTTAAATTAGAGCTGCTAGAAGAATTATTTTGATTGTTTTTGTTTTTCATCATTTCTGTGACTCACTGTATTCCCATCAAAACAAACTTCAACCATGGGAATTGTTGTTGCAAAAAGTGACAGGCACATTATGTGTCAATGGGAGAATGGGAAACTAAATAAACCAAATGTGAAGAAGAATCGACCACAGTGTTGTATTCAAACGTAGTAAAATCTTCACAAGAAAATATCCAAAATTGCTAATAAAATCAATTAAAACTCAAAAATTCGTTAATTTTTTGTTATTATTGCTACAAATATAGCATTAGAAATTCAATTCACACAATAATTTGAAAGATTTAAAGATTTGAAAATTCATTTGAATTTTTTTTCTGTAAATTTTGCACAGCACTGCATGGTGACAGGCACAACATGCCAAACGATCAGCTGAGAGTGTCGCAACTTATAGATATAAACTATGGTTTACATACCTACATATGTATAATTTATAGTATAACTTAAAATAAGCACATCTCACACTGAAAAACTCCCATTCAGTGTATGAATACACACGCTTTCGCGTTAACTTATGCAATGCAAAACATGCGTACAAGTAAACATACAGTGAACTACACTGCGTATACGTAACTTGTTTACATAAATACATACGTACATATAGGTGAAACTAATAAAAGCGTGTTAATAATCGCCACTCTTAGGTAATTTATTTTTCATTGTGCACATTCGTACTGTATTGTTAATAATCGAAAGAATTTTGAAGAATTGGGAGCCACTTAAAAGCTATTTTCGCCTGGCCTCATTTGAAGATAAGCATAAAAAAGCAGAAACAATTTATGAAGAATTGGAAAGAATTCAAAACAAAGGCTTATTTTAGATTTTTGAAGTACGTTATTAACTTTTTCAATGAATTTAACGCATTGTTCCAAAGCCGAAATGTACTTATACACCGACTAGGGCAAGAAGCTAAGGCACTTGTGTTGAAAATTGCAAGAAATTTCTTAAAACCCGACTTAAGCAATTGGTTCAAATTGTACTCGCGTTACCCCATTCAAACGTTGAATCAGAAAGAATATTTTCAATTGTAACGGATGTTAAATGTAAAAAGCGAAACAAACTAATGATATGTTAAATAGTATAAGTAAAGTAAGAGTTGCCTTTCAATCCAAAAATATCAATTGCTTCAACTTTAAAATCAACAAAAATCATATCCACTTGCACAACTGATACTTTTAGCTGTTAAAAAAAACTTTATTTGCCTGTTATATATTCTTATATTACTGAAACAAATGCTTTAAATTCGGTGGGAATTTTTTATTTAAATTGTGGGAAATTAGGGATTTTTTTTCAATTTCTGAGGGAATTTCAGCGGAGTTTATCTGGCATCACTGTATCAGGGGAAATTTGAGGTGCATTTGATAACAAAAGTTTGATATTTGACAATAGGGCTACTTCTCAAATGAACCTCAAATTGAAAATGAAGAAAAATGTTTATTGGGTACTTACTTATATATGTACATATAAATAAATTTTTGATTCACAATAATTTTTTGATTTGTGGAATCACAAATCAAATTTATCTTTGATTTGAAAATATTTTCAATCACGAATCGAAGGGTATTTTTGATTATTTTGTGAAATGAATCACAAATAAAAATTTTCTTTTATTGGAAAGTATTTTGAATCAAGAATCAGTCTTCGTTATTTGAAAGTTTATTGAAATCAAAATTGAAATCACGCAACCCTGATAAGCACACTGCCTTTTCGAAGAAAATTCATATTTTTCTGTGTTGTATGTAAAATGATAACTTTGACGTAAAAGATATGAAACTATTATGACCAGCGACCGTAATTATTATGAGTTTTATAATAAAAATCGCCATTTAATGATTATATATTGAGTTTTTTATATTTCATCAAAAATACTCATTATTTTTTTAGTTTTATTTTTTTATCAGAAATAACACTTATTCCTTGAGCGATATTTAATCTTTCAGAAATAATCATTATTTATTGAGTTTTATTTTTTTGATCAGAAATAACAATTATTCCTTGAGTGATATAATAAAAAATAATCATTATTGTGTGAGTTTTATTGTTTTCAATCAAAAATATCACTCATTCACGAAGTTATATAGATGGGAATTTTTTAGTGATTATGTTCCAAAGCACTTCAGAGACGATTTGAGTTTTTTGACCTAAGCAAAAACATAAAACTCAAAGAATAATTTTTATTTCTGAGCGATAAATATATCACTGAAGGAATAAGTGTTATTTTTGTTATGGATCACGTTATACCTCGATTACGATCTACAATCGAGTGGAGCAGCAATGCATGGCGGTCGGCATGATCTAGGGTTGCACTGTGGCTAGTCATTGTCGGCTGGGCGGGGTTCTTGCCTACATTGCTGTCCTGCGCCATAAACAGAAAAAATTCATATCATGCCTTTTCAAAAATAACGAGGAAAATCAAACGAAAACAACATCCGGTTTGGCCGGATGCCACGGACGGACCGTTGAAAAATTCAAAAATTCAAAAGATAACCCGGAAAAATCAAATTCAAGGGGCCAGACGTCAGTTAAGTTTAAATAAATGAAATCCGAGGGAAAATGTCGTTAAAATTTGAATATGAATTTTGAATGTACGTTAAAGTCAGACGGACGTTAGCAAAACATTTGAACCAAAATTTAAATCGGACGGAAATACTGACATCAACGGAAAAATTTGAAAATAGATAATCGGACGTTATATTTAAATAATCGCGGACGGAAGAGAAAAGATTTAGAAATTTAAATTTGAATATACGTTGAAATCGATGTGTATTTAATTTGAATAAACACTGGAAAAAAAAACTGTCAAAGTGAATTTGAATTTGAATATACGTATATATCGCGAGAAAAAAAAATCGTTAACTTTGAATTTAAATTTGAATCAACCGGAAGGACCGGTTATTGACAGGCATCTGAAAATACATAAAAGAAGCTGAAATTTAAAATATATGAACAATCAAAAAAAGTTAAAGGCCGAACTCACAAGGGGGTGGCGTTGCTGATGTTGTTGCAGCGCCGGTGCGTTTTTGTCCCACCCTAATCCATGGTTACTGTCGCACCCGAATACCAGTAACCCCTTACCTGTGGTGCGCCGCTGATGTTGTTGCAGCGCTGGTGCTTTTCTAGCCCACCCTCATCCTTGGCCATCGGTGCACCTATATTTCGATGACCCCGTATTATTATGCGCTGCTGGTGTTGTTGCAGCGTCGGTGCTTATCGATCCACCCTCATCCATGGTCATCAGTGCACCTATGTTTTGATGACCCCGACCTGAAATCCCTATGCCTTTCAAATGAAGAGAATCAGCACTCCCATTTTAAACTTACAATTTATTTACAATTCATTATCTTATATTAAGGTCCCACTATCGGGTTAATTCTTACTTAGGATATTCGCAACTAAAGAAAGAAAGAAAATTTCATTATTTATATACACCACTAATATATGTATGTATATGTGGCGAACCATCTTACAAATTGAGAACACATAAAAAAGGACCCTGAAAAGGGAATCATTGGTATTTTATCGATTTATATTGTATTATGTGGTGGCCTTTTTTTCTATTGTCGCGTTATTTTATTTTATTAGTATGCTTTTGTTTAATTTATGACTTAAAATTTCCCCTTCCCTCTTATTTCCTGTTTTGTTGCCAATATTATCATTACATATAATTCTTTTCCTGCTTTCTTAACTTGCGTTGGCTAACAGAGGCATAAATGTTAACATAAAATAGCGTAAACGTAATGCTGTTTTACATTAATTAAGGTTCACCGATGATTCAAAATTCTATTTCTATTTCTTTTTGTTTTTTTTTTAATTTAACAATAAGTACCTTATGTATCTGTAGTCATATCGAACATTAGCTTAAGCGTACCAAAAAAAATTTAGTCAGTTTCCAAAAGGTTGGAACAAATGCATCACCAAGAGTACATTCTGCAGTTCCTGGTTAAACTGCTTCTCGGGCTGCCACCCAGCTTCAGTCTCAATGACTTACTAATTAATCATGTGCGGGGAACGCTCAGAAAATTACACAAATTTACGAGTATATTGAAACTCTGCCTTTCAGTATAAGCTATTGTTCGATGGGAACACAGATAGGCATACACAATATACCTACATACATATCTAAATTTATATGGTGTATATACATATTTTTATCGTTTTAATGAAATTACATATTCAATTACTACCGATAAAAGATCGGCAAAAAAAAAAATATACATAAACCCCTTGTCTGCAAACTCACCACCCGTTGCGGTACACCTTTAGTGTTGGTGCCACCGATCTGCTGCTAATGCTGCCACCGGTTGTTCGTTGCTGTTGTTATGGCGCTGAATTGTAACGCGTTGCCGTTGTTGATGTGGCGCTATATGACGTCGCGCCGCTGTCGTCGTTGGTTTATGTGCACCGTCGTTGATGAGGCGCTATATGTCGTCGTGCCACGGTCGTCGGTGGCGTTCTTATGTTTGACGTCGTTGTTTGTGACGGCGTTTTATGGCGTCGCGTCTGATGCGGTTGAGGATGACGCAGCGTTCCTGCAGTTCGTGGTGTGCGGCTTACTGTGCTGCGCCGCTGCTCTAGCGAGCGCTATATATATATATGATGCCGCTGTTATTGCTGGTGGTTGGCGCGCTACGTGTTGTGCGCCGCTGTGCTAGCGAGCACTATATATGCTTCGCCGTTGTTGTTGGTGCCGCTTGCTGACACTAGTAAGGTGGCAAATAATGGTAGCAGCTCTTTAGCGTAACACCCACTACGTAGTTAGCCGCTAAGTTTACCCCCAATGTGGAAACGTGGTCGTGATCAGTACAGAACCGCATCTCTCGCCAAGCAAATCTACTTTCTGGTGTCGTGAATTGCAGCTGCTAGGCATCACAGCGTATAGTTTTTTTTTTTCAAGTATTTCTTAAGTTATTTCAAATGTAGAAAATGTACACTACATGTAGTATGCATGCACGCAGTACGTCTGGTTATTAAATTGCCTTTTTGTACGAACTTGGCACGAAATATTCACATATGTATGTATATTTAATTTTCCCATCAAAAGGTTTTTACTGTACGCCGCGTTCACGCGACACGTTCACGACACTATCCTTCGACCAACACCTTTCAACTTTTTGTCTTTAAATTTTTTTGTTTTTGTTTTCAATTAGGTTGCATTTAATTCAAACCCAATCTTTGACTTTTCGTGCTTTTATATTCGTTCAGTACAGGCCTGGGTAATACTTGCGACTCCTTTTTTTTCTCTCTGGGGCGTTCTGTGCGAGCACTGACTGTTGTCTTTTCTACTTCATATACGTCACACAAGAAAAAAAAAATTCACAGTCCTTTATCAGTTAATTTAATCTCTTTCACTTTCTTTATGTGCTTCCATTTTGTTTGTGTAGTTTTGCATTTCACCATTTCTTATTTTACTGAACGCAATTTGTGGCATTTTACTACCAAAGATGGACGCGCACAACCAACATATTCACAACGTATCCTCAGGCCAACTGGCTCTTTTGACTGCTACTACCCAACTAACTACCGCTGTACTAAAATTTTCGCCAGCTACCCAGCGTGCATACACTTCCCCTCTTTTTCTGTATTCATCTGGAAGAGTCCCGTTTCTTTTTCGTATACCCTGTAATGATGTAGTGACGTGTGCATAATAGTGGCGTGACTTTACGGTTACCCGAATGTATACATCATGGTATGACGCTAGCAATGACACAAGCGAGATGGAATGCGATTGCCATGTTACACAAAAAAAAAATACCAAAACTTTCGGAATAAAATGCCTCAAGCATTTTTTCCATGAAACTATCTCAAAATAATCGATTATATTCGTGCCCTAGTAAATTTGCTACTGTAAAATTCTATTAGTGTACGTTGGGAATATTAATAGACATTGTTGTCTTACGCTCAAATTATAAAAATGGTAAGAGACAGGAAAATCTGATTAATGAAACAATAGTATAGATATGTCGTAAATAATTAATTAATTTTCTGTGAACTATGTAAAATTTAAAATTGTGTAGAGCGCATAAGAACATTTTATAAAATGTACATTTGAAAGTACTAAGTCACCGAATAACTATGTGTTACGTATTTTCACAATAAGAAGTGTTCATGGCAACCCTGGAGAACCAATTTCTCCATCACCAATACATGTGCATACTCCGCCATTGGAACGATTGTCAAGGTTGGATGGGAAATTTGAGTTAAGCTTTCCCCATGAAAGGCCTACTTATAGAGGTTGGCTCGAAGGCTTGCCTATTTGCAAAAAAAAAATTTTACGTGCAATCTATATGGACTGAGATGTGAAAAATACAGCAGAACTATATAACCATCTAGAATAAAAACAAATCAATGTAAATTTCGGATACAACTGCTCATTAAAAATTTGTTTAGACTCTTAGTTTAGGAAGAAAAGAATTAATTACAGGATTTAAAAAAGAGAAGAAAAAACAAGATGTTACAATTGAAATATCTGGTAACTGAATAGGAAAATAGAAATCTTTATTATTGCCAGGACACCTACAGCGGTAAATGAAATTTAAACGAATAGGGAAATTGCTCTTGTCTAAAAAAAAATTGTCAGCTGTTCCATGGAGACAACCTCATAAATCAACCTCGTTTTGCAGTGCAGCCACCTGTTACGCTAGCCCACAGCTCAAGCACACAAGGTCGACGTGAGAGAGAATCGCTCTTTTTCTTCCTGTTCTTGGCTTATGTCAACTTATCTTCAGTTGCTTTGACTTTACAAAATTGCATGCGTTGTTCTTAGAAATAAGTTGAATGCTAAGTTGTGTGCTCACTGGCTTTTACCCCGCTTTTGACATTTTGAAGCAAACCGTCTAACGCCAATCGCATATTCTCCCTCTCATGCGGCGACCTGTCTTGTTTGGGCCACGCGTCATCCATTCTTCTTCACCGTGCTAGCACGTCGGCCATTATGAATTGGAAGTTATTGGAAAAGTACTAAGAAAAAAAACTACTGAAATAGTGGTGCTGCCACACAGACAGAATTGAGCAACCGAAATTAACCCGTTTATGATCGATATCAGCATTGATATCGATAGCAAACCATAACAGACCTGCTTCGCTTCGAAGACCTAACGAGGGAGCGAACAGGAAAAATGGTTTGCCTGTAAGGTTGTTGCGATAATACTCAACCATTAACTACGTGGGGCACGACTCACCCCTAGATAAGAGTCTCAAGTTCTACCACAGCTAACCGGGCAACAGAGGCTTCATCAGGTGATATAAAAAAAAAAACATATGCTATATGAACGTGTCCAATCTAGTAATGTATGTAAATCCGAGTTTAATTGAAAGTCAAGTATAAAAGGATTCATTTGGAAAAAAAAACCCTAATGCGTAAGTCCGGTGTTGCGGTGGTTCTCTATTGGCTTAGGCCAGAGAAGCCTACCCCCCTAAGTGCCGATCTTGGTCGGTCTTAACAACCTGTCCCCCCCGGCTGATCCAACCCCGCACGCTGGACCCAGGACAGGCGGTCTTGAAAAAGACCCTTGGTCCGCTGGCTTCTCGCCCCCCGGATTGGGCTTTACAAAAAAAAGAAAATTATTTTGTTTCCTATTTTAAGGCTTCGCGGCCTTCGACATTTTTTTTACAGGAGAACGCGTCTAAACTCCGAATACAATCACCCTATCAGCTGGTCTATGGTCCCTAACCTCGCGAAGCTGGACAAAAAAACTTTAACAGGAAAATCATCAATGCTCCGTTTGAATAGACATTTTTGTATTGGAGAACTCGTCAAAACTCCGTAAGGTTAGGCATTTGATATAGGAGAACTCGCCAAAACTCCATAAAACTACACATTTTAATTTGGGAGAACTCGTCAAAACTCCGTATAAGCAGACCAATTGGAATATGGACTGCTAGATGGTCCACGGTTCCCGGTGGGAGCGCTTGTGATCCACCTATTGTTATAACTGCTCGGGGAGGATATTGGGCGAATTGTCCCCGACCGCCAAGACGCCCAGCGGAGTCTTATTGAGGACGAATATCAGAAGCATGGAATCGTCCTATTAATCTCCCTTTTAAGTCTTCTAAGTCATACAGTGCATTGCCAACTTTTCCACGAACTCGACACTTAATATATTTTGGCAAGAATTTCGCGTTTATGCCCTGTTTGAAGTTACTCAAGGCAAAATTTCTTCGAAATACCTCTTGACCTTCTCTATAATTCACAAGCCTAGAGCGCTTATTGTAAACCTGCTTGACTCTATCATTTGCCTGCGCTAAATTTTTACGGATTTGCTCGTGTATTCCTGATAACTTGTCAGCTTTGCTCACTATCGGTACACGATCTTCTTTGAGGCTATCCAATTTATCTAATAACTTATACGCGGATGCGTGTTGGACCATATTCTGACCATATAATGCAAAGTACGGAGAGCACTGAATTGACGTATGAAAATCACTTCTTAGAACTGATAGAATTTCGGGTATATGTTTGCCCCAGTCCGTATGATCCTGCTTATCTTTTAGGAAAATTCTTATCTTGGAAACTATCTCTCTATTCACGCGTTCGGACGCATTAGCTTGTGGGGAATACACTCCTGTTCTAACATGCGTCACGCCATACTTTTCAAAGAACGCTTTCATTTCTTTTGAGATGAATTGTTTCCCATTATCGCTGTGGATATATTCTGGGACCCCTATGGCTGGAAAAATCTCTGTACCGAAGTAGTTCATTACATTGATAGTTGTCGCTCTCTGCATTGGCTTCAGCCACACATACTTTGAAAAATGGTCTAAAATAATAAAAAGAAACTGGTTCCTACGTTTGGATCTCGGATAAGGTCCTAAGAAGTCGCAATATAAGCGCTGAAAAGGTCTCTCTGTAACAAAAGCGCTTCCTATAGGTGGTCTTGACTGCTGATTCGTTGTTTTTACAGCCTTGCAAGTGTCACAATCCTTTACATAAGCTCTAACATTTCTATTAAAATATAGTGTCTGCTTTAATAGTCTTTCTAGGTAAAAAAAACTGAAAGCAAATAGAAAAAGTTTCTATCGTACCAGATAACAGCAAAAAAAAAGTTCTGACAAACTGATTCGTGATTCTATAGCGGTACCGACCTTAAATTCCCTTTTTTTTTTTTTTTGAAATTATATAACATTACATAACTTATACATACATACAAACACACATTGTTAAAAACTGATTAGCGTATAAATCTATATAAGTACATATAAGAAGAAATTAGAAAGATATCAATATACATATTTATTAATTAATGAGAATGCTGACCTCCCATTATAAAAGGCACAGGTTAAAGAAATAAAGAAAAATATAAACCCCCTTGAAAAATAAAAACACAAAACAAATTAAGACGGTGTGTGCTAACTGGTCTCCAGCGCACCAGCCGCAATGCAGGGTTGCTCGGAAGCTAAATCCCTGAGACAGGCCGGCTAACTAAAAGATAGTTAGCAATAACAAAAAAAATTAAAATTTTGCGAAATACCAACCTATCTCCGCCGCAATGAAAGGAACGGTTTGAATCCGCTATCCCCAGACTTGCAGAGATAGACAATACATCCTTCGGTCTCAGCTCAGCCCATCGCCATGAAGTGGTGCTAAATGTTCCAAGGCACCCAACTCAGGCATGAGATGGACTGAGGCCTGCATCGCATAACAAAAGAAAAAGACAGAACAAAAGAAATTTGCAACTATACCCTCCTAATCTCCGCCGCAATGAAAGGAACAGCTAGAGGCTGCTTTCCCCAGACTTGCGGAGATGAAAAGTACTAACTCAGGTCTCAGACCAACCCATCGCAATGAAAGTGGTGCTAAGTGCAACCAACTCAGACGCGGAATGGCTGAGGCCTAAATTGCAAAAAAAAACGAAGACAAAAAAATTAAAAGGACAAATTTTCCTTATGACCAACATCCTTGACTCCCCCGCAATGAAAGGCACGGTTTGAAGCCGCTACCCCAGACTTGCGAAGAAAGATTTGTTAGCTTAGGATCCAACTCAACTCATCGCAATGAAGGCGGTGTTCGAATCACCACCCCAGACGCGAGATGAGCTGGGCCCCAAAAGAAAAAAATATCCAATACACAAAACTGTGCAAAAGACATATTCGGCAAAAAAAATTTGGTAAATATAAATAGTGAATCTAGCGGACATGCCCCTCGGACGACAGTGAAAACAAATTTAAATTACAAAAAAAAATACGTGCGTTCAACACTGCCTCTTCGGGTGAAATGCAAAAGAAAAAAACCAGACTAGGTGACGTAAAGTCTCGTGGAGCCTTGAGCCACTAACACCAATGACTCTCCAATCAGTCTGATCAAGTCCATAATCCCGCCGCAACGCAGTGGCGGCTACGGAGGCTGCCAATCTGGGACTTGCGGAATAATGAAACTTCACTGAACGACCAGAAAACCACCGAAGCCAGTACCCCAGGACACCGCGTTGGGCGCCATCTGTTATGGTACAGCTTTCGATTACGATCTGCGTTTTGTGGCGCCCTATGCCACCAACAGCGATGACCTCCTTGGACAACCTGATCAGCCCCACCATCTCGCCGCAACGCAGTGGCGGCGCAGGGCCTGCCCATCTGGAACTTGCGAGATAGTAAGGCGTCACTGGCTGACCAAAAAGCCATCGAGTCAGCATGTTGGGCGCCATCTGTTATGGATCACGTTATACCTCGATTACGATCTACAATCGAGTGGAGCAGCAATGCATGGCGGTCGGCATGATCTAGGGTTGCACTGTGGCTAGTCATTGTCGGCTGGGCGGGGTTCTTGCCTACATTGCTGTCCTGCGCCGTAAACAGAAAAAATTCATATCATGCCTTTTCAAAAATAACGAGGAAAAGCAAACAAAAACAACATCCGGTTTGACCGGATGCCACGGACGGACCGTTGAAAAATTCAAAAATTCAAAGGAAAAATCAAATTCAAGAGGCCAGACGTCAGTTAAGTTTAAATAAATGCAATCCAAGGGAAAATGTCGTTAAAATTTGAATATGAATTTTGAATGTACGTTAAAGTCAGACGGACGTTAGCAAAACATTTTAACCAAAATTTAAATCGGACGCAAATACTGGCATCAACGGAAAAATTTTAAAATAGATAATCGGACGTTATATTTAAATAATCGCGGACGGAAGAGAAAAGATTTAGAAATTTAAATTTGAATATACGTTGAAATCGATGTGTATTTAATTTGAATAAACACTGGAAAAAAAAAACTGTCAAAGTGAATTTGAATTTGAATATACGTATATATCGCGAGAAAAAAAAAAATCGTTAACTTTGAATTTAAATTTGAATCAACCGGAAGGACTGGTTATTGACAGGCATCTGAAAATACACAAAAAAAACTGAAATTTAAAATATATGAACAATCAAAAAAAGTTAAAGGCCGAACTCACAAGGGGGTGGCGTTGCTGATGTTGTTGCAGCGCCGGTGCGTTTTTGTCCCACCCTAATCCATGGTTACTGTCGCACCCGAATACCAGTAACCCCTTACCTGTGGTGCGCCGCTGATGTTGTTGCAGCGCTGGTGCTTTTCTAGCCCACCCTCATCCTTGGCCATCGGTGCACCTATATTTCGATGACCCCGTATTATTATGCGCTGCTGGTGTTGTTGCAGCGTCGGTGCTTATCGACCCACCCTCATCCATGGTCATCAGTGCACCTATGTTTTGATGACCCCGACCTGAAATCCCTATGCCTTTCAAATGAAGAGAATCAGCACTCCCATTTTAAACTTACAATTTATTTACAATTCATTATCTTATATTAAGGTCCCACTATCGGGTTAATTCTTACTTAGGATATTCGCAACTAAAGAAAGAAAGAAAATTTCATTATTTATATACACCACTAATATATGTATGTATATGTGGCGAACCATCTTACAAATTGAGAACACAAAAAAAAGGACCCTGTAAAGGGAATCATTGGTATTTTATCGATTTATATTGTATTATGTGGTGGCCTTTTTTTTCTATTATCGCGTTATTTTATTTTATTAGTATGCTTTTGTTTAATTTATGACTTAAAATTTCCCCTTCCCTCTTATTTCCTGTTTTGTTGCCAATATTATCATTACATATAATTCTTTTCCTGCTTTCTTAACTTGCGTTGGCTAACAGAGGCATAAATGTTAACATAAAATAGCGTAAACGTAATGCTGTTTTACATTAATTAAGGTTCACCGATGATTCAAAATTCTATTTCTTTTAGTTTTTTTTTTTTTTAATTTAACAATAAGTACCTTATGTACCTGTAGTCATATCGAACATTAGCTTAAGCGTACCAAAAAAAAATTTAGTCAGTTTCCAAAAGGTTGAAACAAATGCATCACCAAGAGTACATTCTGCAGTTCCTGGTTAAACTCCTTCTCGAGCTTCCACCCAGCTTCAGTCTCAATGACTTACTAATTAATCATGTGCGGGGAACGCTCAGAAAATTACACAAATTTACGAGTATATTGAAACTCTGCCTTTCAGTATAAGCTATTGTTCGATGGGAACACAGATAGGCATACACAATATACCTACATACATATCTAAATTTATATGGTGTATATACATACATATTTTTATCGTTTTAATGAAATTACATATTCAATTACTACCGATAAAAGATCGGTAAAAAAAAATATATACATAAACCCCTTGTCTGCAAACTCACCACCCGTTGCGGTACACCTTTAGTGTTGGTGCCACCGATCTGCTGCTAATGCTGCCACCGGTTGTTCGTTGCTGTTGTTATGGCGCTGAATTGTAACGCGTTGCCGTTGTTGATGTGGCGCTATATGACGTCGCGCCGCTGTCGTCGTTGGTTTATGTGCACCGTCGTTGATGAGGCGCTATATGTCGTCGTGCCACGGTCGTCGGTGGCGTTCTTATGTTTGACGTCGTTGTTTGTGACGGCGTTTTATGGCGTCGCGTCTGATGCGGTTGAGGATGACGCAGCGTTCCTGCTGTTCGTGGTGTGCGGCTTACTGTGCTGCGCCGCTGCTCTAGCGGGCGCTATATATATATGATGCCGCTGTTATTGCTGGTGGTTGGCGCGCTACGTGTTGTGCGCCGCTGTGCTGGCGAGCACTATATATGCTTCGCCGTTGTTGTTGGTGCCGCTTGCTGACACTAGTAAGGTGGCAAATAATGGTAGCAGCTCTTTAGCGTAACACCCACTACGTAGTTAGCCGCTAAGTTTACCCCCAATGTGGAAACGTGGTCGTGATCAGTACAGAACCGCATCTCTCGCCAAGCAAATCTACTTTCTGGTGTCGTGAATTGCAGCTGCTAGGCATCACAGCGTATAGTTTTTTTTTTTTCAAGTATTTCTTAAGTTATTTCAAATGTAGAAAATGTACACTACATGTAGTATGCATGCACGCAGTACGTCTGGTTATTAAATTGCCTTTTTGTACGAACTTGGCACGAAATATTCACATATGTATGTATATTTAATTTTCCCATCAAAAGGTTTTTACTGTACGCCGCGTTCACGCGACACGTTCACGACAGTATCCTTCGACCAACACCTTTCAACTTTTTGTCTTTAAATTTTTTTGTTTTTGTTTTCAATTTGCTAGCAATGACACAAGCGAGATGGAATGCGATTGCCATGTTACACAAAAAAAAAATACCAAAACTTTCGGAATAAAATGCCTCAAGCATTTTTTCCATGAAACTATCTCAAAATAATCGATTATATTCGTGCCCTAGTAAATTTGCTACTGTAAAATTCTATTAGTGTACGTTGGGAATATTAATAGACATTGTTGTCTTACGCTCAAATTATAAAAATGGTAAGAGACAGGAAAATCTGATTAATGAAAGAATAGTATAGATATGTCGTAACTAATTAATTAATTTTCTGTGAACTATGTAAAATTTAAAATTGTGTAGAGCGCATAAGAACATTTTATAAAATGTACATTTGAAAGTACTAAGTCACCGAATAACTATGTGTTACGTATTTTCACAATAAGAAGTGTTCATGGCAACCCTGGAGAACCAATTTCTCCATCACCAATACATGTGCATACCCCGCCATTGGAACGATTGTCAAGGTTGGATGGGAAATTTGAGTTAAGCTTTCCCCATGAAAGGCCTACTTATAGAGGTTGGCTCGAAGGCTTGCCTATTTGCAAAAAAAAAATTTACGTGCAATCTATATGGACTGAGATCTGAAAAATACAGCAGAACTATATAACCATCTAGAAGAATAAAAACAAATCAATGTAAATTTCGGATACAACTGCTCATTTAAAATTTGTTTAGACTCTTAGTTTAGGAAGAAAAGAATTAATTACAGGATTTAAAAAAGAGAAGAAAAAACAAGATGTTACAATTGAAATATCTGGTAACTGAATAGGAAAATAAAAATCTTTATTATTGCCAGGACACCTACAGCGGTAAATGAAATTTAAACGAATAGGGAAATTGCTCTTGTCTAAAAAAAAATTGTCAGCTGTTCCATGGAGACAGCCTCATAAATCAACCTCGTTTTGCAGTGCAGCCACCTGTTACGCTAGCCCACAGCTCAAGCACACAAGGTCGACGTGAGAGAGAATCGCTCTTTTTCTTCCTGCTCTTGGCTTATGTCAACTTATCTTCTGTTGCTTTGACTTTACAAAATTGCATGCGTTGGAAATAAGTTGAATGCTAAGTTGTGTGCTCACTGGCTTTTACCCCGCTTTTGACATTTTGAAGCAAACCGTCTAACGCCAATCGCATATTCTCCCTCTCATGCGACGACCTGTCTTGTTTGGGCCACGCGTCATCCATTCTTCTTCACCGTGCTAGCACGTTGGCCATTATGAATTGGAAGTTATTGGAAAAGTACTAAGAAAAAAAACTACTGAAATAGTGGTGCTGCCACACAGACAGAATTGAGCAACCGAAATTAACCCGTTTATGATCGATATCAGCATTGATATCGATAGCAAACCATAACATTTTCGATCAAAAAAATTAAACTAAAAAATAATGATTATTTCTGAGCGATAAATATATCGCTCAAGGAATAAGTTTTATTTTTGATCAACAAAATAAAGCTCAAAAAATAATGATTATTTTCGATTTTTATGGATATCGCTTAAAATTTTTCGATTATAGTGGATTCGGATAGTGCTCTTTCAGACATGCTCACACACAAACTGAATATCTACTCTTCTACGATGTTTGCAAGTATTTGATTTTTTTTCACTGAAAATATAACGAATAATGACTATTATGGGTCCCTCATTATGACATTACCTCTGTTCAATAACAAAAAAATTTTACGAATTTTTCCTAAAAAGTGTAATTTTCATATGGAGAACTGTAATTTTTTAGGAAAAATTCGTAATAGTTTTTTGTTATGGAACCTAGCTATTCTAATTCAATACCAGTACAATAAAAATTTTATTCTGATGTCATTTGCCTGTGCCAATGGGTAAAAAGTTTCTGTATGGTCGTGTTTGTAACGGTGAAAAAGTACGCGGTGAGTAAGTTTGAGAAATATAAGGTAAATAAAATTTTACTAGCCGATGGGGCTAGGTACATTTTTTACAACCCAATAGAAATGTTTGACATATCGCCAACTTGGCGCTAATTTTTTCTTAAATAAGACTGGCCAATAGCTCTATAAAAATACACATAAAGTAATTATTAGAAATAAACGGCCATGTAAAAACAAACATGAAATTGCAGTCATTTGTTTTCTAAAAGAATTACAGTCAATATTGTATATATTTCATAAAATATTAATTTGGCTGAAGTTATAAAATTTTATACATCAAAATATACTGCTGTGAAAACGTTTTAATTTCACACAGCAAATCGGTAAAATTTTCCAACCACGGTAGCCAGCGTTGCGTGATTCGAATCAATTTTGATTTTAAATCAACTTTCAAATAAAGAATCAACTTGATTCGTGATTCAAACTATTTTCAAATAAAAGATAATTTTTATTTGTGATTCATTTCTCAAAAGAATCAAAAATACCCTTTGATTCGTGATTCAAACCATTTTCAAATCAAAGATAATTTTTATTTGTGATTCGTTTCAAAAAGAATCAAAAATACCCTTTGATTCGTGATTGAAACCATTTTCAAATCAAAGATAAATTTGATTTGTGATTCATTTCTCAAAAGAATCAAAAATCTTTTTTGATTCTTGATTCAAAAAATATCTTTGATTCGAATCAAATTTTTGATTCGAATCAAAAATTTTATTCGAATCAAAAATTTTATTCGAATCAAAAATTTGATTCGAATCAAAAATTTGATTCGAATCAAAAATTTATTACGAATCTTGATTCAAAATATATTTTTGATTCGAATCAAAAATTTGATTCCAATCAAAAATTTTATTCGAATCAAAAATTTTATTCGAATCAAAAATTTATTTAGAATCAAAAATACTGTAGCTAATATCAGAATTATTCAAGTACCTTCTCGGTAACTTAAAACACAAAAATGTATAAAATGCACCAAAAGTGCAACAACAGCCAAATTGTATGCTGACGCCAAATATGTATATGTGTATGTATGTATGTACATATATACATATTTCTGACTGTCGTATTTACGTTTGTGCTACGCCGTACGTACATACATACATATGTATGTATGTGCATAGGCCCTGTAAAAATCATAGGATTATATGATCCATTTTGCGGTAGGTAGGAGTACTTTCAAAGTGATCATAAACATAGACCCAAGCGAGCGACTTGTTTATCTGCATCGGCTCGTAGTTAGCCGAACATTGCTACGAAAACGAAATGTATGTACATATATAGCGATAACGACGAAGCAAGTGCATACATTTGTATGTATGTATGTATGTACATATGCATGCTCGTTTGAACGTGCACGATTCAGTAATAAAGGGTAGGAATGCAAATTTTGAGGACCAACATCGATACATCGATGTTCGATGTATCGAAAAAATTACGCGACACAAAAAATGCTGGTGATTGCGCTAGAAAATTTTAATATTTTATTTTAACTAAAGAAAAGCTTACTTATGAATGTATGTAAATTGAATTGGCAGTCTTTCAAAACTGTTCAGAGATTATTAAATTTCATTAATTTTAGTACCTACTCCGTAAATTAATCCCATGTGGGTAATTCTTGGATTACTCGGGTGTCATGGCGGAAATGGGAGTATGTGATCCCTGCCTGGGACATCGCAATGTTAAATGGACCATATTTTTTATATGAAATGTGGCAGGTTGAGGAGTACTCGGTTGGTCCATAGCGAGTACTCTATACAAGCGTGCATGGAGTACTCGGCTTTTTTGCAGGGGGCACTTGGGTGCATATGCATACATACATATGTATGTATATACCCTATAACACAGTGATAGTCATTTGATATATCATTTGAGGTGCACGTTTGATGGAAATTTCTGTCACACACTGCCTACAAGTTTCCATCATTTTTATATGGACGGTATGAAAAATGTGATGAATGTGTTCTCCAAATGATGTATCAAATGACTATCACTGCTATATGTGTTAGTGTTTGCTGAGAATGTGTTGGAGTTTCCATCACCCTGCAAAAATCATTGGATTATATGCTCCATTTGTGGTAGGTTGGAGTACTTTCAAAGTGTTCACCAACATATCCCAAACGACCGATTCATGCTGCATCGGTTCGTAGTTAGCCGAACATAACAAAAACCAAATGTTTATGGCGACGACGACGATATGTGTATACATATGTACATAACTAAATTCTACATGTTTGAATGTATACACGTCATTCGTCGTCGTCGCGATAAACATTTGTTTTTGTTGTTATGTTCGGCTAACTGTTAGGTACTCCATCAATTACTCCAATGTAGGTACTCCATGGATTAATTTTATTGTTATGCGGGACTGGAGTATATACTCCACTGCAATGACATGCAATGTTAAATGGACCATATTTTTTGTATGAAATGTGGCAAGTTATGGAGTAATCGGTTGGTCCATAGCGAGCACTCCATGGGTTAGCGATTGGAGTACTCGGAATTTTTGCAGGGCATTCCTGTCTTACAGGGTATGTACATATGTATGTACATATCTCCATAGAAGTAAGAATTAGAGTAGATATATGTACATGTATTATAGTAAATAAGTAGTACATAAGAAATTTTGTGTATAGGTAAATAAGAATCAATTTTACCAATAAATTCACTGATTGAATTGCTGTTCGTAAAGCAACACAACAAACCACTTTCGTTTAATTTGAACGGGTTTAAAATATGCATATGTATGTACCTATAGTGAATCCAAAATATATGTATTTCAAGTAAAAGATACTTTTAGTACGAGATCATTTTGGTTAAATGCATTATTATTATTTATTTTTAAATTCTGTTATTTTATTCTTTTTTTGGGTTCATTCAATGTATGTAAAGTATATAAAATATAAGTACATAAGTAAGTACATGTGTGTGGATATGTATAAGAGAAATTTACATATGTATGTATATTCATTTACATATTAAGGGGTAAGTACATATGTACATACATCATATATATGTAAGTATGTACATATGTATGTGTTAGATTACATCTGTATTTTATATGGAAATGAAGTCAGGAGGTAAGTGTTGGTCCCCATGCGAAAAAAAAGTTATAAAAGTCTCCCCTAAATTTTAAGCTAATGTTGAGAGGGTTAAGAAACAAAAAAACGAATGGGAGTTGTTTTTAATATTTTCGTTTTTCAACAAAACCACAACAACGAAATCAAACTCTTATATACATGCATTATTAAAAGTCGTTTAAGTAACAATGAAAAAGAATGTAAAGAGATAAATTTAAAACCACTGGTTGAATTTAAAAGTATATGGGTTACTATGCTTAAAACAATTCTACATACCTAGTAAACTTCAATCGAAAATGGGCAAGCTCGAAATTGATATTAGAGGCATGCTCTAGATTCTAGAGTCTAGAACACATTTTTCATAGAATTTAATGCAGAATCCGATTTTTCTACGAACAGTATGGCTTAGAAAATTGACCCAGCCTAATGTTATGTTCAGACACAACCTTAATTGAACATTAAGAGCCTTCATTCAATTTTCAAGCCCAATGATTCTCAATTTACCATACAAAAATTGACCAAGTTAATGCTTCATTAGAAATTAATGAGTTGTTAATGAAGAACAATTCTGCATGCAACCCTGTTAAAAGGTTTGTTTCATAAGTAAAATGAAATGTCATGAAAAGAGAAATGTGATTAGCGTCAGTGTCCACTAAACAGGTTGGTTCGCCAGATCAGCTGCATTCTTGTTCTTCTTCATCACCTATCAAATTTGTTTTTATTTCTGCTTATTTTATACATGCATTCGTGTTTACGATTGGTAAAAATTGTGAGATGAATGTCAAATTATTTCGTCCTCCTTGCAATTTTGACATTTAGGTCACGAGAGTTTGATATTCAGCTCACGGCGTGTATGTGTGTATATATCTTGAGCCGACCTGTTAAATGGGCCAAGTAAATTAAGTATGTCTGAACACCAAATCTAAAGATGTTCAATCAACCCCAATTGACTTAATTAATTTTTATGTCTGAACATGATATAACGTATGCACATACATATTTACATATCGAAACCACTCTTTGTATGCATACACCTAACCATAATTCATTCATCCTTTCATTCATTTATTCGTTATATACCTACATATATGTATGTAAGTATATACATACATATATATGCACAAATGCTTGGCTAAGCAACTGCGAAAATCTGCTTGCATTTCCTCCCATACAACGTAGACGTTTGTTGAAATTTTAGATTTTTTGCATTTCAACTCGCGGGGGTGGTGGGATCACGTACTAAGTATTTTTTTATTTGAAATAAAGTTTTGATTCAAAATAATTTTTTGATTCGAATCAAAAATTTATTAAGAATCTTGATTCGAAATCAAGTTTGAATCAAGAATCAAAAAAGATTTTTGATTCTTTTAAGAAATGAATCACAAATCAATTTTATCTTTGATTTGAAAATAGTTTGAATCACGAATCAAAGGGTATTTCTGATTCTTTTTTGAAACGAATCACAAATAAAATTTATCTTTGATTTGAAAATAGTTTGAATCACGAATCAAAGGGTATTTCTGATTCTTTTTTGAAACGAATCACAAATAAAAATTATCTTTGATTTGAAAATATTAGAATCAGAAAATATTTTTGATTAGTGATTCAGTCAAATCAAAATCACGCAACCCTGACGGTAGCCTAACATAGGATTTCAGGGTTCTGTGGTCGTGATTTTTAATCGCCACTCCTTCATTCTCGCGCTGTGCGAGTAGTTGTCAATAGCAAGGAGTGGTTGTCAAACGGCCGCTTATCGATAAATCGATATATCAGTTTGAATACTATATAGAGTATACTTTGGCCGTGGCTGTCAAAAAATATTGAACATGTGCATTCACAACGACAGCTGTTACAGACGACGGCGTTACGATTGTGTTAGCGCAGTCGCCGTCGAAAGTAGCCAAATCGATATTTTTTTCTTGCGTTTTTGCGTTGCGAACGCTTGTCACTTTAAATTTTCAACGAAAAGTTTAAAAAAGTGGAAGATAATTTAATCGAAAATTATTAATTTTAATTTATATTTCTCAAAAATCCAAATCAATGATTCTGTGGTAATGCTGAACAGCTGTCACATTTGAGTTTATTTACCTTTTCTGTCAAATTTTCTTGAAGAAATAATAGAAAATTCATTATTTCTTGGCAGAACCAGAGTTCAGTTGTGCACTTTTTCTAAAAAATCTTAAAAAAATAGTAGTAGAATTTATTTAGAACTGCGTACCGCAAAAGAAAATATGACAAAAGAAATTTTTCTTGAGCATTTCTTGTACGTCAACTTACATAGAGTTTTTGGTTTTCTTGGGAGCTGCCTATAGGCCATATTTCTTGAGTGAAAAATAGTAGTAGGCAAGAAACGTTTAGTATTCCACCGTGATACCAAGTGAAACGAAGAAGATTATCAAAAATGTAAACAAAATAAACCATTTTGTAAACATGAGCAATTGATAATTTCTTAAAAAACATTAAATAAAAGCTTTAAATATTTGTTTTCAATAGTTTTATTTTGTTGTTTGACCTTATATTACCGCTAAACTGTGGTATATTGATGGCCGGAATGGAAGTAGATATAAGAAATTGATGTCAACTTCCGCTTTGCATCATTACAAAAATTGTGCACTATATTTTTTCCGATTAATTTTTCCATTTTCACCACCATTTTTATCAACATGTAACAAAAGCCAACAGACGTCAAAATTTCTTTAAGAAATAAATGCTCCATGATATATTTCTTGGCAAAACCTGTGTTGCTGTGTTTGCATTATGTTGAAAAAAATTGGTAAAAAAGTGTATTAAATTTCTTGAGAGGTCGATACTCGCTCAAGAAAGTTTCACAAGAAAAATTTCTTGAGTATTTCTTGTACGTCATTTTATATGGAACTTTTGCGTTTCTTGAGAGGTCGATACTAAGCTTTAACCGGAAGATTTCTCCCGGTTAAGCCTAGTACTGAGTTCACGGCCGTGAAATTTCGCCAGCAACATGCATTTATTTTGCCGTGAAATGTTTCAAGAAATTTTGTTTGTCAAATGAGAATAAATGCCAAAACGAAAACTGAGCAAATGTAAAAAGAAAAAATGTGGAGCATCGCCTCAGAACCAACTTTCAAATTTTGGCCAATAAAAAAATGTTATACGAAATATAAATTTCAATTTCAACAAATGTCAATTTTCACTCGAAAATAAATAGCATTGTATAATTTAATTGTCGTGAAAAAATGTTGCTGGCATGATGTTGCTAGCATGTTGCGCAACGTTTTCACGGCAGGAACTCAGTACAACTTTGTCGTGAAATATCTGTGAAATTTCACACATCGCTAGCTTAGAGTGCAAATTGTGTAAGTCCTTTTTTCAAACTTTGTAGGAGAGACGAAAAACAAAAAATTTAAAAGAGTTTTTAGTGCTTAGCACGAAATTTTTATTTTTAATTCAATTTTTAATTGTTGGGGTAAGTGGAAAAAAATTCAACAACTATTTTCAGCGAAGGTTGGGTGTATAGCTATTTCACGAAAAACCATTTTCGATCATCAGCACTCTTTTCGGAAGTGGATGCACCGGGGATTGAACCCGAGTCCATTCCAACTTCAGCCGCAATGACCCAACGGATAAACACACTCGGCCATTGAGACTCTGTGCAAGCTGTTGGATTTTCCCCACTTTTGCCTTTTTCATTTTCAACATTAACGTTAGTGTGTATATGCTTTTGCATATATTCTCCACAAACGTGCTGAATTTTTTGTTGTAGGCAGTTCGCAATGAACATTGTTGTTGGTATTTTATTTTATGTATATACCAAACAACGTTAACTTCGCTGAAAATAGTTGTTGAATTTTTTTCCACTTACCCCAACAATTAAAAATTTAAAAATTTCGAAATGAAAAAAAAAGTTTCCGTTCATGTAAATATTTTGGACTTACACAATTTTCTTCGATTTTTGGACTTACACAATTTGCGTATCACTGAATAACAACGAGTAGAAATATCACAAGAGTCACAGACTTGTTTAGCGCAGTGCGTATTTGATTTTTCTAGCGTTCTACATAAAAATACACTTTTTCATAAAGATGGACTTACACAGTTTGCACTCTAAGCTAGCGACATGTTTCACAACCAGTTTTTTTGTATGGATTTTGACAGCAGTTTCACGTGAAACTCGAACTCAGTACTATGCTTTAGGCAATTTATTTGACAGCTCGCCATACAATCTACGTCAAATTAACCACCGGTTAAATTAACCGGAGATGGTGAAAACGGTCCTAAGTGCGTCATAACGCAAAGTGTGTAAAGCTTAGTATTGAACTCTCAAGAAACGCAAAAGTTCCATATAAAATGACGTACAAGAAATGCTCAAGAAATTCTCCTTCTGAAACTTTCTTGAGCGAGTATCGACCTCTCAAGGAATTTAATACAATTTTTTCTATAGAGTGCGCAATTTTTCTAAAGGCCCTTGGCAACTTAAAATCTGGATTGTGAAGTTTGAGTGTTTTTTTGAGTGAGTTAGTCAAATTTGAGTGTTTTTTTGTGTGTGTTAGTGCAATCGGCAGCCGTCCTGCTACACGTACTTGTCAAAAATTGTTGATATTTGCGTCAATCACTCGAAAATGACACATATACCGCATTTGTGAAAAATGCTATTTAGTGTCAAAAATGACGCTTAGGCACAGTGTTACCACAGCCTTAAACATTTTGGTATCACAAATTGATGCCTTCATGGTTTTTTTCGTGGTCACGCTTTCCTTTACGGATCCAGGGGGGGCGTAAAAACCGTTTATAAAAGGGGCGTTGCACCGTCCTCCGATCATATATCGATAATTTTCGAAATATAAATATTTGTTTTTTCAAATTACCTCTATTTTGGTGCACACCTGTTTGAAAAGACCACATAATCCTTTTTCTGGGGGCAATATCTATGTACCCATCCATAGTAATCCTGCGTGGAACACCTTCATCGTCTTCATCAGGGAGTACTTAAATTGATCAAAAAAACACCTCAGCAAATTTTTGTTACAACACATCTTAGCACAATTACATATGAATGATACGTAGATAATTTTTATTTTGGCTTAGAACTAAATTTATTTTTATCAAACTTTTGGTAGGACCACTGCCCATAGCAGGCATTTTGACTTAACCCGGCGTCTCCACAAAAGAGAATTCCGTCATAACAAGCACCATTATAACATAGATTTCAAATGGAGACCTCCTCTGTCTTCTGGTATAACAGAGATGCTAAAGCAATTGACCCAGGTCGTTTGACCCATTGCATTTTATAGAACTTTTATATTTCTCGGTACAGTACTCATATTTATTTGCATGTAAAATTATCTTTATATTTTTATATTATTAAGAAAAAAAAAAGATATCGTTAAAACCACGAAAGTAGCTTATTTTATTAATTTTAATTTTTTCCTCAAAAACTTTTCGGTGATACGAAAAAAACATATAGGTATCAAATTGTGAAACGGGTTAGAACCCCGAAAGCAGCATATTTTATTAAGGCCTTATTTTGCAAAACGCAACGCGACGCAACGAGTCACCCAGAGTCACTTTTTGTAGTGTTCGTATTTTGTATCTCTTTAGGTGACTGAAAGTGACTGTAAGTGACTCGAAGTGAATGTGTTACGTTTTCTGGTGAGTATGTTACGTTTTTGGTATTTTATAAAACGCAAAGTGACGAAAACGCTCACTTTAACTGTCAAAAGAGTCACTTCCTTTTGTTCGAGTGAGCATTCGATATGGTTTAATTTGCAACGGCTAAAGTTAGCCAATTAAAAAAAAAAACGGGGTATCAATCGACACGTTTCAATCTCGCGAACCCGAATATGATGCTGAACTAATTTTTTATTTGATTTAAATAATAAGTTATCAATAAAAACGTTTTAACTTTTGTCTTGCTTCTTGAACACACGCGAACACACAAATGCATTTTTTAACATTGGATAACACGTACATATATTTATTTATTTATTTATTTCAATTCAATTATTTATATTTTATTCAAAAAAACAAACTAAACAAAACACGTATGTATGTATTTACATACAATGTCAACAAATACTTTTTTTATTTTTGTTGGCTTCCCATTAAACACTGAAAAAGAAATTCTAAAACGTTGAGAAAATATTGTTTCTAAATTTGAGAATCAGCATATACATATGTATATAATTTGAAAATAAACATATTTTCAAGTGTTCATGAAACATTGTTTATCAGTTTTAGAATAACAACACATTTGAAAAAAAAAAAATTGTTTCGCATTTTGTACCATTTCACGAATTTCATCATGTCAAGGTTTCAAGGAACGAAGAAATTTTGTACCTATGTTTGCAAATTTCAATCAGCGTTCGTTGTTTTACGTGAGCAGTCTCTTAACGGTTGAAATTATGATAGTTGAAAATGATTGTGTGTAGTAATGATTCCGTATTTCTTACTCTTATTTTATTTGTTTGTTGCTTTTTGTGAAGTTACACAAACTTTATTAAAAACATAGATTGTTTCTCATATGTATGTACATATGTATGCATATTATGACTGTACAAAAGGCACAGGCGAAATTCACCCGCACGGGTAAATGAAAAACATCACATCAGAGTACAAATATGTAATACATATCGTCGTACCATACGAAAACTAACATACGTTTTTTTGTGACTGACGAAAAGTAACAAGTTCGACTTTTGGCTGACGAAAAATAACAAGTTCGACTTTTGGCCGACGAAAAATAACAAAATCGACAATATTTTTCGTCAGCCAAAAGTCGAACTTGTTACTTTTCGTACAGAATTTTTTTATTGATAGCTTTCGACAGAAATTTTAAATATGCTAGTTTTCGTATGGTACGACGATATGTACATATTAGAGGTCTCGATTTTTTTAACATTTTCGTGTAGCCCGAACAATTGTTGTTCAAATGCTCGAACAGTTGTTTGTTTGTTTGTTTATTACCCGTATGTTTGTACGGGCATTTGAACAATTCGGGTATTTTGAATTTTTTTTCTTTTGTTTATTATTTTTTTTTTATATCGTCGTACCATACGAAAACTAACATATTTAAAATTTCTGGCAAAAGCTATCAATAAAAAAATTCTGTACGAAAAGTAGAACATTTGGCTTTTGGCCGACGAAAAGTAATAAAATCGAGTTTTGGCTGACGAAAAGTAATAAAATCGACTTTTGGCTGACGAAAAGTATCAGTAATTTTTTACTTTTCGTCAGCCACAAAAAATCTGATGTTAGTTTTCGTATGGTACGACGATATGTAGTTTTTTTATTTTTGCTTTTCCCATACACATTTTTTTGTTTGTAAGCTCGAATGCTCGAATGTTTGTACGGGCATTTGAACAAAAACGATCAGATCGAATTTCTCGATACCCGGGTATCTAGGGCTCTAATACATACATCTATTTATTCCATTCCATTTCTGCGCTCATAACACAAACTCTCTCACTATCCCTCAATTTTTCTGTACTCTAGAGTACAAATATGTAATACATACATACATCTATTGATTGCATTCCCTTTCGTACCAACTTTGAAATTGGAGAAAATGAAATCTATCAAATTGAGAATCAGCCCGAAATCCCATACTAAAAATGTGCCTCAAATGAACCTCAAATTGAAAATGAAAAAAAATGTTTATTGGGTTGCAAGCTGCCAATTTTCCAGGGTTAACCAATCAATAAAACAGTTCGATTAAAAAAAAACACACCAAAAATTACTAAGGAAATGAAGAAAACCAGAAAAGTGGTAAATAGGCTACGTAAAGCGTTTGACAATCGTCGTGACTACGCAACGGAGCGAACGAAAAAACGTAAAAGCTTATAAAATACCAACTTTTAGGTGAAGGTGAAAGTGAGTGAACGTGAGTGACTGCGACGCAACGAGTCACGGCGTTTTGTAAAATAAGGGCGTTAATTTTAATTTTTTTTTCAAACATTTTTCGGTGATACGAAAAAACGATGAATGTATCACTTTGTGATACCAAATTTTTGAGGCTGTGGCAACACTGTTTATAATTTCTTCCTCTTCTTCAGAGATTTTGACACATTCTAGGAAAATACCCACACAAATTCTGTAAAAACAAACGTAAATATGTAAATCGGAGAGCCTGCCGAAAAAAACAAAAATCTGAAAACAAGCATTGCCTGTACAAAAGCTTTGCTTGTGTCATTAAGCTACTGTTGTTGGTATGGGGATTGTAATAAAAGAAAAATTGAAATTTAAGCGAAACAAAGCTGACGGCAGTGGTGTTTTTTTGTTGAAAATGGAAAATCTAATAATAAAAATTTTATTTTTTTTGATATTCAAAAATTTCAAAGAGTAAAAGATAAAAGAATATTTAACAATAATTAAAAGTAATTATTTAAGAAAGTAATTTCTACAGTCATATACTACTACTACGTTTATGCGGCACAATTCTGTGGCCACAAGCAATAACCGCTTAAGTCGACTTAGGAAGATTTCGAGTTATATATACTACGTTATTCTCCTTTTAAAACTCTATATTTCTGTAAAACCCCCATGCTTATAACTTAATTCAATCAAAAGATATAAATAAAAACATTTAGGCTTAACTTTGAATAGAGGTATATTAAACTTGCTATAACAGCCAAAGTGGATGTATATACTTAATCAAATTTTGTCATGACATTTTATTTTATTTGCAAAATTTGATCGTATCATTATGGATGGCTCACTGATTTTGCGCCCATAGTTTTTAATCGACTTTTATGATTTGTTAAGAAACGCCTTGGAATATAAAAATCAATTTATTTCGAAATCATATTTTTCGACTTAAGCGATTATTGCAAATTACCACAGAATTCGTGAATCCTTAATTTCAAGAATTCGAAAATGGTCTCGTTTATGCAGCATTTATGAGCTCATTAAATTCAGCATTTTTAAAAAGTTGCAACGTACTAACGACATCAGCTGTCAAGGCAAATTTACCGGGTAGACTCGGTGGCGAATTCTGAAACTACTTTTTTTATTTACAAGGGTAGAGTGTAATGTCGAAAGCTAAGCGGCCAATAGGAATGCGCGAGTTCTAAGTGAATTTAGAATTTAATCACTACGAAATAGCATTTTGACATTACAATACCATTTACAATAACAAAATACACTGCAAGTTTCTGAATTCCCCATCGAGCCTACCTGTTAAATCTGCCTTGACTGAATGAACAGCTGTTGGTTTGGCGTTGCCGGACTTGTACTCCATAATTTCATGAAATGATGGCGAAATTCATGGATAATTTTCGTGGACAATTAAATTCATGAAATTTCGTTTATACGTAGTATACGTTTATGCGGCAGAATTCGTGAACTCTTCATTTCATGAATTCGAAAATGGTCTCGTTTATGCAGCATTTATTAACTCATGAAAATCAGCTTTTTTAAAAAGTGGCAACGTTCTAACTACATCAGCTGTCAAGACAGATTTGCCAGGTAGAGGGTGAAAACAGAATCGGTGCGTAACGACACGACATTGCGACGACAGTCTCCTGACGTAAAAATGTCGGTGCGAAGCTAGCGACTAAAACATAATAAATGCGGCAATGACCGCCCCTACAGAAGGCTCGTTGCTGCCATATTACAGTTTTTCATTCACAACTAAAAAGTTTTTGGTACAGATCGTAATTTTTTAATGTAAAATAATAAATTAAATAGTTAAATTTATTAATTTAATGCTCTAGACTCTTATTACATTTGGTTGTGTATAAATCAGAGATTTGCTTTTGCTATGCACGCGTGCAAAAGAGCGTTGCCACAATCATAATCAAAAATTTACCAAAAATTAAAAAAAAATTACCAAAAAATTACCATTTCCTTTATTATTTATATCTCTTGCTATAATTTTTCATTTTAGTACACAAATATCGCATATTATATATCAAACTCTTTAACTAACTTACTTCAAAAGTAAAAGTTACACATTTTATTCTAGAAAGCTACGGTTGCAAAAACATACAACCCCACCAACATACAGGTGACAAACGTCGTAAAAGTCTGCAAATTCGCTGATGGTAGGTTTTAAAAAGGAAAAATAAAAGAAAAATTAATTCTAGCAAAATGTAGGGCGGCGGTAGCCTAATGGTTATGCCATTAGCTTATGAACCGAAAAATCTGAGGTTCGAATCTCTGCGGACGCCCAGAAAAAAAGTAGTCTTTGGAAGAGATGTGGTGATCTCCGAAATATATTTAGTTATAACTTCTACCAAAAATATATAAATGTTTCACATCACAATTTTTATTACATATGTATATGGTTGTAGAAAAACTTAAAATTGAAGTACTTAATTAATAAGATTATATATATTTTCATCTGTAGGATGTTATCCTGCCCTATTTGGTTATCCCTTATACATATATGTTCCAAGAGTTTAGTTTGTCATCTATATATCGCACGTTTTATTCAATAGGGATTTAACTAAAAAAAAAACTTTTATAATTTCAACTAGTTTCCTTCTACGGCTAACCACAAAATCACTTTTATTTCCGCCATTTTCATCTTTTTGAGTATTTTATAAGACTAGACTCAGAGGCACAACCTAGTTATTGCAATATATGGCAAAATCGCAGAAATCGAAAATTTCGAGTTAAATCCCTATTGCATAGAACGTGCGATATATCACACATTGTATATCTATATAACTTATTTTTTGTCGTAACAAAATGAAGGTCTTAATGTTATCGTGTCACAATAAAATACATATATGTATATCATATGAAATAAATCTTTCCATAGATGTGCAGAACCTTTTTTCATGCCCATGCGATGATGGAGGTGCCAGTGAAGAGGCGCCTGAGATTTTCACGTTGTATATCTCTTGAACTATTTTTGTTAGAGCATTAAAATATAGGAAATAAGTATATACTGAATGTGTAAAAATTGTCGATATCGGTATTAGCCCAAAGCATGGAAAAATTACCAACCAAAAAAAAAGTTACCAAATTACCGAAATCGGTTTTAGAGAAAAAAAAATTACCAAATTTGGTTAAAAATAACTAAAGTGGCAACTCTGGTGCAAAAGCTTTTTGTAGCTTTCACACCGACAGCCTCAGGGTGAAAACATAACCGGGACGTAACGACACGACATTGCGACCATGGTTTATATCTATAAGTTGCGACACTCTCAGCTGATCGTTTGGCATGTTGTGCCTGTCACCATGCAGTGCTGTGCAAAAGTTACAGAAAAAAAATTCAAATGAATTTTGAAATCTTTAAATCTTTAAAATTATTGGATGAATTGAATTTGTAATGCTATATTTCTAGCAATAATAACAAAAAATTAACATATTTTTGAGTTTTAATTGATTTTATTAGGAATTTTGGCTATTTTCTTGTGAAGATTTTGCTACGTTTGAATACAACACTGTGGTCGATTCTTCTTCACATTTGGTTTATTTAGTTTCCCATTCTCCCATTGACACATAATGTGCCTGTCACTTTTTGCAACAACAATTTCCATGGTTGAAGTTTGTTTTGATGGGAATACAGTGAGTCACAGTGAAAGTGAGCCATCATTTCTTCAGAAATTTTTAATATTAAATATCTTTGTTAACAATTACTTGATTTTCCTAATTTTTTTGCGACGGAAAACTTTCAACAACATGCCACAAATGATGAAAAACAAACACATACACATATATACGCGTCACAATCAAAGCAAGCTTTCTGGCAATTCCAATTTAATACTTAAAGTTTCTCTCTAGAACACCGATTATTATGTTTCTCTTATACTATATTTTTACAGTTCACATTTTACATTATGTGTTAATTATATAAAAAAAAAACCAGATCAGGCAATTTTTTTCCGTTTTTAAAAGGTGTACTTATCATACAACATACGCTAGAGCGCGTAAAAATCGTGTTTTATTAGTTGAATAAATCACATTGCTTACTAATAAAATTTGTATTATATTTAATTCAGGTGCGCCAACAGATGCATTAGTTGTATTTTTGAGATCTATGTGCAAAGATGGGCCAATAAACAAGTTTAGATATTAGGGATAGAGTAATTGAACTGTTGAAACAAGGCAACAGAGTATTGAAACCGTTTTAGGGCATATTCCTCTTAGTGGCTAACTTTCACTGTTAGCCCGTTTCATGAACTTTTCCGGTTTTAACTATTATTTTTATAACTAAAAAATAATGTTCATCAAATATTTTTTGAAATACTAAATTGTGGTTTATTCTAAAATATACCTAAGTACATAATTTTGTTTTTCAATCGGTTTGTATATAATTTTTTATTTTCATAAGCCTTCGGACAACATTACATGGCTCATTTTCACTGCGACTCACTGTATGTGTCAAAAATATGGATACACATTTATTTTTTCAAAACAAAAATGAAATATCCATGATGCCAATCGTTGCTAACCAATAAGCATTTTTGAATGTATTTGAATTTCATTGAGATCAAATCCATTTTCCAATTTCCAACAATAATTTTTAACTTGAAATCAGAAACAGCCCATTCTCTGGAAAAAGGGTGCTTTTTCGATATGAAAATGTTTCTGTTTCTCCACTTGAAAAAAATATTGGAATTTGGCTTGAATTCTATCGATATTTTCCAACCAAAAATCAAACGTCAGAATAAAGCTTTTGAGCAACAAACTCTCATCCGATTGAAATAAAGGAACAAAAATGTAACAATTATTTGTCTGCCTGACTTATTTGCTCACTTTTTTGTTATGCATTTAACAATAATAACAATATTTTATACACAAAAATTAGTTGAATTATACATTCCTCTTTAAATTTTATTCTTCACTCACTTTTTAGTTTACTTATTGCTAATATGATTGAATTTAATTAATACTAATTATGATCTCAGTTCAGTTTAGAAAAGTGTTGTACCTTAAGTGTAAAAACATGTTGGATATAAACTTGAGAATTGAGACTTTTTCCCCACATTGGATTCGTGCTAATTGGGAAATATCCAAATGTAGGAGAATGTAGAGTTTCCAAAGCAACCAAAGCGTTCAAATGCATCCAGGCATTAATCAAAAAGTATGAATTGGCACACCGTTTTATTAGCAAACACAATCTCTAACGTTAGAGAGTGTAATTCTCAAACTTATCTCTAATTCAAAGCGAAGGTAGAAAACTAAACTAGAAATCAATTGGAGACAGTAGAAAAATAAATATTTGAAAACTCTCATTAGAAAACTAAATTGGATTTCAATTAGGAAATTATAATTTTCTCCATTTGAGAGTTATGTCCCATTTTGTTTGAGATCGATATGATTCTCGATAGCTTCTCGAGTCGTCCTCTAACGTTAAAAATTTGAGAAAAGGGCTAGTTCTCGAGTCATTCTCAAATCGATATCTAACCTAAATGTTTGTTGGGTTTTCGCCATCAAAATGGCCGTTTGAATTTAAATTTTTTTCTTTCCTTTTGAACGTTTTCGTATAAACAGGGTTGCACTTTCTCGTACTGTTCTATTAATACATTTTTCCCAGAAATATAGAAAAGGGGATATACGGATACCATTGCCTTTACTACTTCGTTCGCGTATATGCAAATTTTAATTCATGTAAGATTAACATGATCGATCTTTACACATAGAAAAGCAACAATTTTTTTTTTTCAAATTACACGATTTTTGAAATGTGATTTTAGCTTTTTAAACATCATTTGACATTTTGGTAAATTCAACCAAATTTTAGTGTTGACGCAACATGGAGCAATTTTAAAATATACGCTATGATTCAAATATAAAATTTTATTCTTAAATGTCATTTGGAATTTGGTTTATTTAACATAATGATAGTGTCAGTATAAACAAAAAATGTTAAAAAAAAGAACGTCAAAACTATTTTGAAACATACACAATTTTTTTGAACATTTGGAGTTGTTCGTGCAAAACGAAATTATTATTTTTTTTTTAAATAAAAAGAAAATCTGGTGTCGTGGGAAGAGTTTAGTATCATTGGAAGTGCGTGATAATAGCGTTTCCATTTATATTTTCAGTTTGCAGGTGAATTAAAAGTATGAAAGTGAAATGCATTTTGATTTCTAAAAGTTTTTAATCTAAAATATTTTCTTTTTTCTCCTCAAAGTTTGAAATTTTACCACGAGGAGGTCCTCCCATATCTCGCAATACCGAAGCACTTTTTTATTGAATGTACATATCGCACCCTAAATCATAAGGTGACATAACTCAAAATTTTTTGAAATCGAGTTTTTTCATAAATGTTACACAGAACATATCTCTAGCGATTGCCAAAAAAAAACTTTTCAATAAGTGTCTCTTTTGACCGAAAAATTACCATTATACGTGGTCTTTTGCCATACGATTGCTTGTAAAGAAAAAAAGTTGTTTGGCTCTCCTGAAAATATTTGAACTTTGAGTTGTGTCACTTTATGATTTAGGGTGCGATATATTGTATTTTTTTAATTGTGAAATCAGTCCAGTTAATTTAACAATAAATTTAAGGTAAAATCAAAAAAAACATCCATGTTAATTTAACTAGCTGAAATTGCAAAATTATCTAGTTAAAAATGTAAAATCAACAGGAAAACATTTATCTGTTATTTTGTGCGCACGTGGGCCGATATGAGGAAAAAATTAGTATTTTATTTATTTATTTATTTATAATATCAGGAGCCAAAAAACTTTTTTTTCCTGACAACCAATGACATGGCAAAAGGCCACGTATTTTTCAATCAAAAGAGCCTCCGAATGAAAAGTCGATTTAAAAAAATTTTGAGTTGTGTCACTTTATGATTTAGGGTGCGATATATTTTTATTAAAATCGTTTTCGTAGTGAAGAAAAAAATTCAGTAGAAACGGAGTAAATCCTAAGTACTTTGCTCCCATTTTGGTAGTAACAGCAATTCTATGAAATTGCACAGCATTGATTCCAGTTTCGCACAAACACATACGCATTTTTTAAATTGAAGAAGAAGAAGACCATTTGAGTGACCAAACTATTTAGTATAAACAATGATTGCGACAACGACAGCCTCTTGACGTAAAAATGTCGGTGCGAAGCCAGCGACTGAAACATAATAAATGCGGCAACGACCGCCCCTACAGAAGGCTCGTTGCTGCCACATTACAGTTTTTCATTCACAGCTAAAAAGTTTTTTGTTCAGATCGTAATTTTTTAATGTAAAATAATAAATTAAATAGTTAAATTTATTAATTTAATGCTTTAAACTGTTATTACATTTGGTTGTGTATAAATACTTCTACTTTTTTTTTTGTAGTTTCGTTAGATTTATTGAGTTGTCAAAATATTCATATTTCATAATGCAGTGGCAACTCGTCGTCCGCTCGTCGTCGTCACCAAAATTAGAAATCGGTCTAAGTTGGCGACAACGTAATTTTGTCGGTGGACGACGTCGTGCCGCGTCGTCTTTATTATAATTGCTTTCATAAGAACGCATGGGTTTTAATTTTGACACACTGTCGTTGTCGCAACGTCGTGTCGTTACTGTGTAACCTAAATCAAACGCAAGTCGTCAATTTAACGCACGCACGCAAATTTTTCATATGCGTTGAACCGGAATTGACTTGCGTGCGTGTTCAGATAAAGAAATAGAAAAATACAGAAAATCAGAGAAAATCTTGTTATTTTGTGGAATATGTACCTAACAGACACGATATCAAAAGCAAGTGTCAATTTTTTTGCAAACAATCACCCACAATGCTTAATTTCAACTGTCACGCAAAACAAAAATTGGGCGTCGAATTTGCTTTTTACGCACGCCGTTCAATTTCGGTTACTCCCATACAAGTTGTATGGGCATGAGAAATTTTTGACAGTAAATTGACGGCGTGCGTTTGATTTAGGTTACACAGTTACGTCTCGATTCTGTTTTCACCCTCACACCGACACTACAGAACTCTTCGTGCACGAAAAGAAATTTTGTTTACAAATTTTGTTCAACTATTTCTAGTCAGCGTTAGGCTGTTGCGCTAGAAGGTTGTGCTGCTCGCGCAGTCTCTGAACGCTTGTAAATGATTGTGCGTCGGGGGTGGTTTTTTTATCTAATTTTTTTACGTAATATTTTTAATAGGCTTTGTTTTCTTCCTCTTATTTTGTTTGTGTGTTTTTTGTAGGGCTCTAGATACCCGGGTATCGAGCAATTCGAATTGATCGTTTTTGTTTGAAGCCCGTTTGTTGTTCAAATGCCCGTACAAACATTCGAGCTTACAAACATAAAAATGTGTATCGGAAAAGTTAGGTTAGGTTAAAGTGGCTGCCATAGGGGCACACTTAGGCCAGTGCAGAGGCCCATTGTGATACCACAAGAAGAAAACAGATTACTCCTCCTTTTTAAACCAGTTTGATAACCTAATGAAATTCACCAGGTCCTTTATGTCGACAACCGCGACTTTAGATAGGCTATCCAGGAAAGGTGTCCCAAGAAAGCGTCGTCTGGCGCTGTTAAAGGCCGGGCAATGGCAAATGAGGTGTTCGATTGTCTCCTCTTCCTCATCATCTTTGCAGCTTCTGCAGCATCTACGGTAGGGTGCACCCAGTCTCTTTGCGTGTTTCCCGATGAGGAAGTGTCTTGTGAGCACCCCCACAAGGTTCGAGATTTCCTCTCTCCTTAGAGTACATATTTGACGAGATCGCTGGTGGTCCCAATTCGGCCACGTTTGTCTTGATGTTCGACATACTGGGTTCTGTTGCCATCAAGGTTTATCCAAATAGAGGTTATATTACTTCCGTTTTCATGCGTTTCTTGTTTCTTTATATATGTGAAATCGCATAGAAAAATTTTTTCCAATCCGTTTTGTTTGACATTCTACAAGAACCTTTTGCGCCATGATTGGCGGAATACCATTTAGTATACATACACAATTCCAATCAGCTTATCTACTGCGATATCCTTCTTTAGATAATTCTTGGTTGCCATCTATCGCTTGCTAGTTTATAGATATGCTGTTTAAGCATTAGCTTGCATGTGGCAAACGGCATACCTATGCGTTCTTTGTCAGGAAGGACCTGCTCGGTAGTGCCTTGCCTCGCAAGTTCATCTGCCCTACAATTGCCATCGATATCCCTATGTCCCGGGACGCACACGAGGTGCAGACGGGTCTGTTTGGCCATCTCCTTTAGAGATCAGCCACAGTCTACATAGTGTTAGTTCTAAATTGAATGAGTGGGAGTCAAGATTACTTAGTATGTACATTAAGGTGGAGTGAAATTTTTTTTTGGAAATTCAATTTGTTCCAAAGCCAGAACGGCACCTTTGTAGCCCAGAAATAAGCCTGTAAAATTTTAATGACCTACTCGCATGTTTAGAGATGCCCCCAGCCCCACAAAGTTGAAAAAAATAGCACGATCTGGTACAAATGTAAAATTTCTAAAATTATAAAATCAAAAAACGAAGTATGAAGATTGATAAAGATGGCCAAGCTGAGTATTAAAGTGAATTTATTTTTTTTTGGAAATAGCAACAACAAAAGTTATTAAAGGTCAAAGTATATATTATGCATTTTTTAAATTGCAATTACTTTAAAACCATTGAACCGATTTCGAATATATTTTATACCATTCGATAAGCATTTTGATTCCCTTTAATTTGATATACATTTTATGTGGGTTCCATAACACCCCCTGCGGGGGTCAACCCCCCTTTTACCCTCCTTACTTTTCATATATAAAATGTATATATTAAATTAAAGGGAATCCAAATACCTATTGAACGGCATAAAAACATTCGAAATCGGTACAGTAGTTTTTAAGTAATTGCAATTTAAAAAATGCATAATATATACTTTGACCTTTAATAACTTTTGTTGTTGCTATTTCCAAAAAAAAAAAATAAATTCACTTTAATACTCAGCTTGGCCATCTTTATCAATCTTCATACTTCGTTTTTAGATTTTATAATTTTAGCAATTTTACATTTGTACCAGATCGTGCTTATTGCTTTCAACTTTGCGGGGCTGGGGGCAGTTCAAAACGTCGTCCTATCGCCATAAAATTTTGTGGGGTTCATTAACTCGTATAAAGGCAACTTTTCATTGCTGGTACGTTCAAAAAAAGAACAAAAAAAAATCTCCATATGTTTTCACTCCACCTTAATGTACATATGTATTTAAAAATAAATATGTAACTCCATTTTAAGTTGACTTCTGATTTTTGGGCGTTTTTTGGCGGAATTGGGCGGTAATTTGTTCAGTAAAATTTTGTTTGCAGTGGCAACACTGATTATGAGTCTATTTTATTTGCCAACCTGTCTTGGTACTCTAAGAGCATGGATCGTGTTTTCTCGTATTTTTTAAGGGAAAGGTAAATGTTTGTGTTGTTGTTGAGAGCACGAGATTGGAACAAAAAAACGTGTATACAACTGGTTATCAATAGTGCAATAATATTGAGGATATGAACGAAGAAATATATATCAAGGCTAAGAGACTATTTTTTGCCTTATTTTCAACCCCAACCTTCTCTGTTCACATTATAATCTGTGTACCAAATTTCATGCAAATATTTCTATTTTTGTGCAAGTTAGAGTGCGGACGGACATGGTTCAATCAATTTTTTTTTCATCCTGATCGCTTTGATATATACATATCTATATGTAAGTCCATATCTATCTAAGTTATTTTATGGTCTTACATACAACCGTTATGTGATCAAAAGTATACATACATATACATATGTATATTGCAGAGATGCTTAACGAACGAACGGATTCTATTTCGTTTTGTTAATTCACAATGCTAAATTATCAAAATGGTTTTGTTTCGTTAATTCGCAACGCTAAATTATCAAAACCATTTCGTTTCGATAATTCACAAAACTAAATTATCAAAATGCAACCGGTAACGTTGAAACGAAGTAAATCAACAAAAAGATTGCCTGCACGAGACGCATACATACACAGCTGTCACTCAAATCGTAGCAGTTCGTGTGCATATGCATATATGTACATATGTATGCGAGCACTCGGCCGATTGTTCGCGACGGCATTGCGAGCGCACTAAGCATTTCAACGTTATAAATTTGGTTATGATAACGCTAATCAACGAAATGAAATTATTTTGATAATTTCTTTTCGATAATCAACGAAATGGTATTATTTCGATAATTTCATTATCGTTATTTTGCGACTATAAATTATTTTGATAATTGCGTAAACGGTAAAAACCTCAATAGTTTCAACGGAAACGATTGCTTTTTTTCGGTAAACGATAATATTAACGTTACGATGCATCCTTGGTATATTGTACTATGTACAGTAGATGCGTTTTTTTTCGGCAAAGTTTCTCAGATTTTAAATCAATACAACAAAATTATTAAATTGAAATGTGGTAAGGTAAAAAAAATTTTACTGACTCTCTGGACGTGTTATTTGACATATCTCATGCAAATGCCATTAAAACATTGCAAAAGAATAAAAATACTGTACTTCAATTTCTAAAGCCAATTTTGAGCGCACAGCTTTTATTGATACGCGATGTTCGTTTAAAAAGTTTATGGCTTTCGTATTTTTATGAAACTATACAACATTTTTTTTTTTTTTATTGCAAAGCCTACTACGATATTTTCAGTTTAGTAAAAAAAAAAGTTTGAAAAAATGCGAATTGCTTATTTTAAATAATTTTCTTGACTATAATAGTGCATGTAAATCAAAAAAAAATTATGATGTGTAAAACTACTTTAAATAACCTATTAAATGATGTATAGTTTATACAATTCTCTATTTTTTAAATATTTATTTTTGCGTTTTTAACAAACAAAAAAATTTAAATTTCACTTTAAGGACTCAATATGTCCTGAGAGGATAACGGTAGGTATAACTATCATATGGAGAATATGTTCCCAGTTTCATTTTGTATAAAAATAATTATTACATTATTTCTCCAAAAATAATTGTTTAGGAAGATATTGGTCTCTAAAGCAATGCATAATTTTTAGGTCAATTTTTGAACTTTAGATCAAATGCGCGTGGCTATTTCCCACTACCGATGGTCAGATTTTTATGCAGATCTTATTTTCTATTGTCAAGCTATCAGAAAATGCACGGGGAGCAAAAAAAATCAGCACTTTTGCATTTGTGGTCAGTCTAATATACATATTCACATATCATTACCAAACTTATTAGTACCTAGATAGGGGTATTTCAGTTTTTTTTTTTATTGTACCGCCTCTCAAAAAAAAAATGAAATCCAAGGACAAAAAAGTGCTACCTAAGTACTTTCACTGATGCATCCATATGTACATATGTATGCACATATGTACATACCCTGCAGGGAACTCAATAACTAGTGAGCAAAATTTCTAGTTCCGAACTACCGAAAAGGTGTCAAAAGGGAACTAGATCAATTGTAGTTAGACCCTCACCAGTTCAGGAGGAGTGAATTGAGTGACCATTATAAGACACACTTTGATTTGTATGCAATTTCGAAGTGACAAAAATTCTATGAAAATTTTTCGTTCGTTCAGTTTCCGTCGGCTTTGTATATTTCTGCAATTCTCAGATGTTTAGTGAAGCGTTTCATATAAAGAGTTTTCTATTTGCATCTTAACTTGTATGAAGTGAAATGTTCCCCTAATTATGCTTTCCCGATCCCTCAGGCTTATTTTTAATTTTTTTTATTTTATTACTTTTTAAATAGTACTGTAAATTTTATTGAATAAATAAATAAAAAAATATTAGTCAAAAAAAAAAAAAAAATTATCATCCACCTTGACACCGACAGGATTCGAACCCGCGCCCCTCAGATTGAAAGGCACATGCGTTAGCCAGTCGGCCATCGCGCCACTTGCATGAAGTGTGTCAAAGTCTGCACTTAAGCGGCAGATGTAAAACTGTAGAATTTGTAGGTACTTGTAGCTAGTTCAGAACTATCGAAAATGTGCCAATAAACGAACTAGTGTAAACTGTAGAATTTAGTACTAGTTCGGAACTATCGAAAATGTAGTGCAGAGGGTGACAATTGACACCGCCTAGGACATCGCCGTGTTAAATTCGCCAGTTGATAACATGCAAAAGAGATTTAGCTCGCACTAGTAGTGTCGAAAAATGCACTGGAAGCGACCTAGTTCGGAACTAGAGATTTTCCCTACAGGGTATATACTTATGTATATACATCATAGTTGCCCAAGCCCTATACTCGCATACACATTTTGTTTTTGTAGTGCTCGTAGGTATTGAACTTCACTCGCCTATACACTTTCATAAGAAATTTGTGTATATGGCGAGCATAGGCGAGCATAGGAAAACAAAATTTGTATACTCCCGAAACATTTCTATGGAAACACAAAAACAATTTTTTATTTTGATTCGAACAGGTCCAACCCAGTAATGAAAAAATGAAATGTGGAATATATACGTATATACATATGTATATTAATTTGATTCATTCATATTTTCGAGAATGTTATCTATGTCTATTTCAACATTTGTGGTTGATAGTTGCAAAACTGACTCGAGGTGTTTGTCTGAGATCCGGTTTCTGTGTTTTGATTTTACAATTTTTAATTTTGAAAATACACTTTCACATTTATACGTACTAAAAACATTGACGAAAGTTTTAAAATAAACGCTCGGAGGCAAAGATATTTAACTTTGTCACACTAATAATTAATTAATTATTTATTTATATATTTTGAAAAATTTAGAGGAGGGCATTGAAAATTAATAAAAAAATTCAGTAATAGTAGCCAAAATCCATAAATCTCGTATTAAAGATATTTTTTAAGCTTTCTAAAAACAATCCACTTATCAATATTAATTAATTATTTATTTATAAATATTAATATTAATTTTATTAATTAAAAATGTATACATATGTTTGTGTCCTAATTTTTTTACTGGGTTATCGAGATATCAATGAAGTTGTAGAAAACTACAAAAACAAACATATAGAAAAAAAAATTTTTTTCTTTAAATCATGCCTCGGCGTTTCATAGATCTTAAGATCAGACAAACAAGTTATGCTCTTCACACAGACAGGTTGCGCTCTTTGTTTAAAAAATTATTTAGTCGTCGCTGAACAAGTGGCCAAACAACTAGGGATGGGCAAATTGGAAAAATATATCGATATATATTATATCGATATTTAAAAAAACATCGATTTATGCCGTGTAAAAACATCGATATATCAATATATCGAAAGGGTCGGTTTTACTTTAAGGAAGCACGCCCTGTGAAAAACCACTTCTTCACGTGGTTAGAGGTGCTCACCCAAATCTCAAAACTGAAATCCAAACTTGCCGGAGACTTATAGTTTACTAGATATTTGTTTTTAAAGTTGGATGCGTCTACAGATATTCTACGAATCCTGAAATATAAACATAAAATCGTTAAGAATTTGTTGAAGAAGAAAGTAATGTAAATTCAAGCACCCAGACATTATGGTTATACCACTTCTTAAAAAATGTTCTGCTGTTAAATTCAAAGCGCATCAGAATTGTATGAAAAATATCGAATTTGGCTCGAAATGGCAAAAAATTATCGATTATCGATGCACGGTAGTTCAAAATATCGCCGATATTATCGGCTGTACTATTTTGAAAATATCGATATATTGATATATCGATATATATCGCCCAACCCTACAAACAACATCGTGTGTGGCTATCGCATGTTTGCGCAGCGAATGTTAAAAATTTGCATGTACGTATGTACATATATGCATGTATGTATGTTTGTTCGCCATACCCTGCAAAAAAATGTGCGATTAATCCCGAAAGAGATTTGTCCCAGATTCATCTCTTTCGGAAACAATCGGTCCACAATTAGTCCCCGATTGTTCCCGCACGGGTATAAATGTAGACCAATTGTTCCCGAAAGGGTACAAATCTAGATTGATTAAATGTAGAAATTTTACAATAATATTCAATGTATGAATTTAAAAAAATGTATAATAATAGGTAAAACTGAACACCCTTTCTTTTAATAACAATAATGAATAATAATTTTAACAAAATGTTACCAAAAATTCCTATTGGAAAATCAATTACAATTATAAACTCAATACTGACTATTTAAGAAAATTTTTATTTATTGATTATTATTATTTTTTACAAACGTAAAACTTATTGTATAATCTTTACTTAAATAGGCATGAACATTTATAATTTTTAAAGATTGTTTTAAAAAATAGCCTTTGCTAATTTTGAAAAATTCCTCACATGTATTTTACACTCGCATAATGCATTCTCAGAACTTAAAATATTTTGAGGAGATATTTATTTTTTTTAAAAGATTTCACTACAGGATGAAAGCTAATCGAATAAACTTTCTTCTAACATTTATAACAATAATTTTTACATTTTCATAAAAAATAGCCTTGGTTTACAACTTTGGATGAAAGCGATTAATCTACATTTGTACCCGTTCGGGTATACAAATTGAACAATTAGTCTCTTCACAGGATATTCTTGAAAAAATGCAATCAATTCGCCCCATATAAAGGGATGTAAAATTGTACTAGTCGCATGCTCCCTTGCGATTGATCCCGGACACGTCCCGTATTAATCGAATTTTTTGCAGGGTAGCGATCAAAGCGCTCTCACTTATACACTTGCATTTACAAATTTGCCGAGCCCTGCTTTAAATTATGATATTGCTCGCCCGTAAGAAATGTTTGGGCATCATTGATATACATACATATTTAGGTATGTATGTATATCATTTCACGTTCAAAAACCTTCCTAAATAGGTATAAAAAAGGAGCTAGCATCTACATACCTACATTTGCTATAAAAATGGCTATTAAGAACTCGTCACATATGTATGTATGTATTTGCAAAAAAAAAAAACAAAAATTATAAAAAAAGACTCAATAATGTAATTATAATAAACAAGGAAAATTTAATTACCCGCCTTCTACTAAAGATCACAGGCAATCCGAGATAATATTGACTACGTCTACATAAATAATATGTATGTATATACATACATATGTTCATATGGAAACCATTCCCTTGTATGCATACTCCCAACCATACATAAATATGCAGATACATATGTACGCACAAATGCTTGGCTAAGAGCCTATACACACTTGCGACTCAATCGATTTAGTCGAATGTTGATTTGCATGGGAATGTATGGAAGCATTCACACTACATTCAATTAGTTGTACAACTGAAACAGTTGGATTTGCAGCCCAATTTCATTCCAACTGAAACAGTTGTACAACTGCTTGATCAGCAAGGCGCCCTTCTACGTATTCACACTTGAGACAATTTAGTCGAACGACTACAACAACAACAGTGATATTCGTAGTGGAAAGAGTTGCCATGCTGACAGCACTACTTTTATTTCACTTTTGGTAAATTGTAGAGATTGAATATTTCAATTAATATTTTCAAAATGTTTAAAAACAAAAGGTTCGTTTCTTATTAACTACACCATTTCCAGATGGATTTTAGAAAGCGTTAACTGGATTTTAGAAAGGGGAGATTGGATTTTAGAAATGTCAATTGGATTTTAGAAAGGGGAAATTGGATTTTAGAAATGTCAATTGGATTTTAGAAAGCGTTAAAATGATTTTAGAAAACAAAATTGGATTTTTGAAAGCGTGAATTGGATTTCAGAATGTGCGTTTAAAATAAATTTTACACAGAATTTTTCGAATAGAAATTCTTTATTGCGTATGAAAGTATAAATTAATAATTATATAAATTTTCGAAAGTCCAATTTACAGTTTCTAAAGTCCAATTTCCCTTTTCTAAAATCAAATCGACATTTCTAAAATCCAATTTTCCCTTTCTAAAATCCATTTGGCTATTTTAAAATCTAATTTCCCCTTTCTAAAATCCAATTGACATTTCTAAAATCTAATTTCCCCTTTCTAAAATCCAATTGACATATCTAAAATCCAATTTCCCCTTTCTAAAATCCAATTGACATTTCTAAAATCCAATTTCCCCTTTCTAAAATCCAGTTAACGCTTTCTAAAATCCATCTGGAAATGGTGTAGTTAATAAGAAACGAACCTTTTGTTTTTAAACATTTTGAAAATATTAATTGAAATATTCAATCTCTACAATTTACCAAAAGTGAAATAAAAGTAGTGCTGTCAGCATGGCAACTCTTTCCACTACGAATATCACTGTTGTTGTTGTAGTCGTTCGACTAAATTGTCTCAAGTGTGAATACGTAGAAGGGCGCCTTGCTGATCAAGCAGTTGTACAACTGTTTCAGTTGGAATGAAATTGGGCTGCAAATCCAACTGTTTCAGTTGTACAACTAATTGAATGTAGTGTGAATGCTTCCATACATTCCCATGCAAATCAACATTCGACTAAATCGATTGAGTCGCAAGTGTGTATAGGCTCTAAGAATGCAGATAAACTTTAACAATTTAATACTTCATCACTTTATATGAAGACCACTAATGTAAAATTTGCTGAGTAAAATGTGAACATTGGCAACACTATGTCATTGTCAATCGCACGACTATTTAGTCTCAAGTGTGAATAGCTGCCACCGATTCGACTAAATAGTTGGAGTAGTGTGAATACAACAGTCCAATTCGACCAAATCGATTGAGTCGCAAGTGTGTATAGGCTCTAAGGCAACTGCGAAAATCTGCTTGCATTTCCTTCCACACAACGCAACTGAAAAATGTCCATGAGAAAATCTTTTCGTGAACGCTAAAATACTGCTCGCGATCAGTATTTCTCGCATTGCTATTCTCATATGTGAACAGCCGAAGCCGGCTTAGTTCGGTTTTATCACATGTGAGTGAGAAATTTTCGTTTGTTATTTTTCGCTCGTGAGTGAAAAATATATAAATTTTTTTTTTGTTCACTTATCGCGAGTGAGAAGCATAATTTTTTTTTGCATTTCTCACTCGTGATAAATGAACGAAAAAAATAATTTGAAATATTCTCGCCCGTGAAAATTCTCACAAATGAATGAAAATGAGTAATCATAAATGAGAATTTCCGAACCCTGGAATTGAACGAGTTGGAGCCAAGAGACTTAATTGCTGCTTGGCTGTCGCTGAAGATGAATAGATCCCTGTGGATAGGTTCATGTCCTATACGGTTGACAGCCTCCATTATAGCTGACACTTCAGCCCGGTAAACGCTGCAGTGGAGTGTCCTGTGGCTTTTGTATGCCATCCGGATGACTCTCTTAAACGTAGAGCTGACGTAGCCGCTACTTGAAAACCTGCTAAATCTAATGTCAAGATATCTAGAATGGCCTGCAGAGCTTCACTAGGCGTCGTCCTGAGTGCACCACTTATGCTGATCATGCTAGATCTGTGGACTCTGCTCAGAACCTTGACGCCTTGCTCAAAGCAGGCCACCATACTACGACCCCATATAGCAGGATTGGTCGAATGATCGCAGTGTAAATCCACCTGCAAATGCTGGGACTAAGTCCCCACTTTTTGCCTATGGCTCTTTTGCATGTGTATAAAGCAATATATGCTTTGTTCTAACGCTGAATGATGTTATCTAGGCATGTGTAACACTGCGCTGCGCCGCGCAATTGCGCTGGCGCCAACCCTGGTGTTATTGCGCTAACCCCGATTTGGAAAATGCGCCAACTCAATATAGCGCCAACTCAGTATAGCGCCAACTCGGTATAGCGCCAACTCAATGTAGCGCCAACACAATGATGCGCTATTGCAATATAACACTGACTCAATTTCGTGCCTTAACACTAGCACCAATATAGCGCTAGTGTAAAATGGCACCACCACAAAGCCAATTACAGCACAGCGTATATGACACCGTCACAATTATGTATGATAACGGCAATACCGAACCATCGCTAATACGAAAGGGTATTGATATTTTACTTTCACAAATAAAGAAGACAAAATTGACATTATCTGTGAATAGGAGAGAAAAATATAATACAAAATAAATTAAATAAAATATTTATTAGCATATAGTATATTTTTGTTACGCATGATAAATGGTAAGGGGAAATTTCGATATAATGCTCCCGGACCCGGAATCTTTCATTTTAATAGGGTGGAGCCGACACTCGTATTTCATAATGAAGATGCCGAAAAACGAGATGCCAGCATATTTTCACAAATATACGCAAATTATTTTTAAAATTAAATTTAATTGTGGCACAATTATTCTGCCAGCGTGTATGTAAGCAGAATTGCGCCAAAAGAAATAAAACGGGTATAGTAGACAGTAGCGAACAAGTGTTATTTATCGATTATTCCATGGCAATTGCGCTAAAGGTGTTATCGCGCCAGAACCGTGCGCGGCGCCACGGTTGGCGCTGGTGTTATTGTATCAGCGCCAAAAATATTGCGCCATTACCCATGGCTAATGTTCTCTTTCCAGTTCAGCTTTTTGTTCAGAACTACCCCTAGGAACTTAGCCTTGTCGGCCAGGGTCAGGCGAACGCCATTTAGTTCTGGTAGATTTAACGGTGGTATTTTATACCGCCTGGTATAGAGGACAAGTTCCACCTTATTTGAATTGACACTGAGCCCACAACGAGAGGGGTGCTACCTGCATCAGATCACATAAGGTCTGTGGGAACTTCCCTGTATGCTAAAGCAAGGTCGTCCGCATATGCCACGACACTCCCGCCGCCCCAAACTGCGTCTCTTTTTAGAAGTGAGTTGACAGTGAGGTTCCATAGCAGCGGGGAGGGAACACCACCCTGGGGTGTGCCTCTGAAGACGTAGCGTGTAGATTTGACCTCGCCCATTGATGAGAGTACAATCCTTCCCCTCAAAAGTTGATCAATCAACCCAATCAGAGATACGTCAACTCCTAAGTGACTTAAAGCGTTGCTTATAGCCTCTGGGGTGACATTGTTAAACGCGCCTTCGATATCTAGAAAGGCCACAAGGCAGAACTTCTTATCGGTCAAGGATGATTCAGTGGTAGAAACCAGACTATGTAATGCCGTTTCGGTTGATTTCCCTTTAAGATATGCATGTTGATATCCAGAGAAAAGTTTACTATCAATTGTAATGGAGAGGAAATTACTTATTATCCTCTCCAGCGTCTTGAGCAAGAAGGAGGAAAGGCTTATTGGCCTATAATCCTTCGGCTCATAGTGCGAGGATTTCCCAGCCTTAGGAATGAATATAACCGAGACGCGTCTCCACGTATTCGGGATATGATTGAATGCAAGACAAGCAACGAATATGCGTTGAAGCCAGCTTGCTGATGTCCCCAGGGTATATAGGAGTTGTGCAGGAATGATCCCGTCTGGTCCCGCAGCCTTATAGGGTTTGAAGCTTTTGATTGCCCACCTAACCCGTTCCTCAGTCACAGGTATATTAAGGGCCGTTTACTCAACCTCCGGTTAAGCACTTAACCACAGATTTTTGTCCGGTTAAGCAATTTATTTGACAGGTCACCATACAATTTACGTCAAACTAATCAGCGATTAAATTAATCAGATGTTGAGTAAACGGCCCTAACAGCGATACCCGTTGATGGTATCGCCAGTCCATTTCGCAAACTACCAGGAAAGTGTGTGTCCAGCAGCAGCTGTTTCCTTTTCCGAATTGGTCCAGGATCCATCAGGCTTCCGAAGGTAGCCCAATGACGTTTGTGTCCTTGAGAGAACGCATCTAAGTCTTGCCGTCTCATCGACGCTTTCGACTCCGGTACAGAAGTTCCTCCAAGAGGTTCTCTTCGATTGTCTCAGGGCTTTTTTATAAGCCCTTAGATTTTCTTTATATTGCAGCCACTCGGGCTCATTGTCGAGTCGTTTGGCTCTATTGAATTGCTTCCTGCAAGATTTTCGAAGTGAGTCCAGATCGCAGGACCACCAATGAGGTTTCCGCTTGCCACGCGGTCTTGGCTCCGGACAATCTAAGTTAAAAGCGTTTGAAAGTGCATTAGTGAAGGTACCGACCAGATCCTCCACCTCCACTGTCGATGAGGAATTACAGGGTGGAAGATCCGGTAGCCCCTTAACAAATAGTTCATTGTGAAGATCCCAGTTCGTGTTACGTGGGTTCCTTTTTAAAACGGATTGTTGAATGGAGAAATCTAAGATTATTTCTATATATCGGTGGTCAGAGAAAGAGTGTTCATCAAGAACGCGCCAGCCTTTGACACCCTCATAAGTTTTTTCACTACATAAAGTAAGGTGTAGTACCTCTCTTCGATATTTAGTAATAAATGTTGGTTCATTACCTATGTTACACACTACCATGTTAGTTGTCAAAAGGTAATCAAAAAGTGACTCACCCCTTTCATTTGTGTCAGAGCTGCCCCATTGTACATGATGCGAATTTGAGTCCGCTCCGATGAGTAGATGACCGGGGCAATATTTGGCCACCAGGTCCATCATCAAGTCTTGTGGTGGAGGTGTGTGTGAATCATACGGCATATACACCGATGCCAGAGTTACCGGTGTGCCCTTGATCGTTGTGCTGGCCGCAGTAATGTCGCCGTCGCTGAAGTTAGGCAAGAGAAACATTGTTAGCTCGTACTTAACCAATATACAGGTTCTTATATTACCTTCAACACAAGCTCGGATGAGCCTGTAACCAGTGGCCCCCAGTCCGCAAATCCTCAAGTTATTCACCCAAGGTTCTTGGATGAGGACCACATCAACGTCGCCTTGAGAGAGGCGACTGATGAGAGCGGCTGAAGCCGCTTTAGATCGGTGGAGGTTTATCTGTAGCACTCTCATGAGTATCTACAGCCCCCACCCCCTCAACCACCGTGACGTCGGCAGCCCCTTCGTCGCTGTCCAGCGCGACATCCTCCATTGTCAAATCATGCAGAGCATCTGCACAGTTTGACATGGCGGACTTCATGCTGTCCACGTCGGAGAGATCCGCCTCCGCTTCGGGCGCCTCGATGTCCGAGTCCACCGAGGTTTCCGGAGCAGCGGCGCGCTGAGCGTCGTCACGGTATCGGAAAAACAAAACGATGATTGAGTTTCTTTTGGGTGTAGGCAAGAGCTATTTGTGCTTTTAACACATGAACAATATGTGAGAGTGTTAGTGCGATAATCCCTGGTATAAATACTTCTGTTTTTTTTGTAAAGTTTCGTTAGATTTATTGAGTTGTCAAAATTTTCATTTTTTATACAACTCATTGTCCGCTCGTCGTCGTCACCAAAATTAGAAATCGGTCAATACCATGTTTACATATAACGAGTTTATCAGTAAATCTCGATTCGCCAATCTACCCGTTTACATATACAACTAACTAGATTCACTGCGAAATTGACAATCAGCTGTCATTATAGTTTTTGACAAATTTATTTTATTAATGTAAATTGCTTTCCATCTGTTTTTTAATATTTATTAAGGCCATGGAAAGGAGACAACGGATTTTGAATTGTTTAGTTGCACAACTGGCAGTGTACAAAAATCCTCTGCTGCACATTTACATCGCCATATCCGCAAATACATGGGAGTTCCCCTTATTTCCGCGAACTTGCGGCAGCTTCTCCTCCCATAAGTCGAGCAGAAGCTCAACTTCCTCCTTCGCCACACAGATTTTTTTCTTTTAAATGGATGAAAAGATATTATGTATTATTTTAAAAAAATATATTTTTAAAGCAAAATAAACCTTTTTTCCTTGCCTGCGCTAATTTTGTTTACCTTTCGGTTTGACGTTTCTCTCCAATTCGTAACAAAAAACTATCTATTTACTCTCTATTTAACTATTTAAATCGCGAATTTTGTGTAGCGGATTTTTGTATGGCAAACCTCGAATTTCTATCGAAGATTTTGTGTCAACCTCGAAAAAAGTAGATAATCTCGTATATGTAAATGGCCTATAAGTGGACGACAACGTAATTTTGTCGGTTGACGACGTCGTGCCGCGTCGTCTCTATTATAATTGCTTTCATAAGAACCCATGGGTTTTAATTTTGACATACTGTCGTTGTCGCAACGTCGTGTCGTTACGTACCGATTCTGTTTTCAGGGTTCAATTAGTTATGCAGTAGCTTTATTTCCATAATAGTAATAGGGCCCTTACACGGTCAAATATTTGATCAAATCGTGTATCTGTGGTAGTAAAATTGTCTATGTGTTTTTCACACGTACGTGTTTGATGCCGATTTGACCGAAATCAAAAATTTTTGTTTTCCATCAAATTGGATGGCTATTAGACGTGCGTTGTGGATGCGTGTAAGGTGCTATTTGATCAAATTCCAGTGCCAAATTAGCATTTGACGTGTGTTGCAACCATTTGATCAAATTTCAAATGTAAACAAACGTGTGAGTAGGCAAGTGTGCAAAATTAAATTAAAAAGACAATTAAATTTGGATCGGGACAAAAAAGTTATAATTATGGTGTTTTAAAAACTCAAATATTGGTAATTGTGCATGCTACGACCATTTATCGCGCTTCAAATCGCTTATAATTTAACAATTTCCTTTGTAAATTAATAGAAAGGTAGCATGAAATTTGATGCCGATTTGATGTGTGTAAGGCAAACCGTCAAATTACACAGACACGCGATTTGATCAAATGATTTGATCATGTAAGGGCCCTATAACAGTAGGTCGATTATTGGTGCAGTAACAGTAAACAGCTGAACAGTGATCATAGCCCAATAAAAGTGGCCATGAAATCGAGTCGCTCTTCTTCTTTTAGTTTTTTAGGTTGCGAAATTATCATATTTTGTATTAACGCTAATGGCGTATTCTCTTTTGATTGCTACGACCTTATTATTTTTGGGTCATGACAGTGAACAACTGAAACAAACAATCGATCAGCTGGTTAGCGTTACGGCTGAACACCAAAATTCATTTGGTTGTTACCGATAGCGTTACTGACTAGCGAATCACTAATCAGATACATTGTTTCCCATAAGGTTGGTTGATCAGCTGTTTTATAACGATACTGTTACTGCATAACTAATCTGAGCTTCACCCAGACTCTGTGGCGAATTCTAAAACTACCTTTTTTTATTTACAAAGGTAGAGTGTAATGTCGACGTCCAAACACGGAGACACGAAGTTGAGCAACCCGCTGCTTTTGTTCGTTTGTGGGTGAGAAGGCGACGAGGAAAGGAGGGGGGCACCAAGTCGTCGGTGCTCGGACAACACGCTTTGTGCAGCAATTCTTATCGCCAGTGACCAATCAGAGCGTTCGAAGAATGCCAGAACAAAACATAATGAACAAAAGTTGGCCAGCGACGAGTTGATGTGTTTGGACAAATGGAAGACAGAACAGCGGCACAAAAGAGAATCGTTGGATAATTTCGCGGCAGAGTTGCTGTGTTTGGACACGGACAATGTCAAAATCTAAGCGAATTCACATCATGGCCAATAGGATTGCGGGAGTCCCTACGCCTCAAGATCTGCACAGGAAGCGACATGAAACTTTGCTACACAAAACAAACATACAAATTAATAACATGGTATTTGTTTTAAATTTCGAAGCATTAAATAGAAAATATGACAAATTTTATGGAATCTTCCATTTTCTTTAATTATGCACTCATTTTTTTCCGATTTTTTACACAAATTTTACTGCTTTCATAAATTCAACTAAGTCAAAAATGTAAACCAATTACAATAACTAAATACAGTGGACATTTCTGAATTCGCCACTGCGGCTACTTACTGTTAAATCTGCTTTGCCTGAAGGAACAGCTGTTTGTTTGGCGTTGCCGCAGTTGTACTTCTTAATTTTTGAAATGATGGAAAAATTCATGGATATTTTCGTGAACAATTAAATTCATAAAATATCGTTTATGCAGCGAAAATTCATGAAATGATTTCATGAATTTGCCAACGTATAAAACAAGGCAAAATCATTAAGGTTGTTCTCTGTGTCTAATATTTTTGCCGAGATATCATGATATCTTGAGAAATTTGCCACACAGAGAGAGCGCACCTTTAAGAAAATAAAATTCTAACTGACTTCATTGTGAACTAGCATTTTAGTCATATTCTTTCCACTCTTTATACGACTGTTGTCGCTTTGCTTTGCTTGCTTCAATTTCGAATTAATTAATTTTTTATCTGAATAAAATAAAATACTTAAAAAAAGAACTAGAAACATAAATTCAAACTCACTTATCATAGGAGACCATTGTGAATGTAATAACATGGTTGCATTTCCCGTGATATTTTTCTTATGATATCAAATATCACGGGTTGTGGTATGAGATATTTGCCGAAGCTCCATATTTGACAAGACGTGTATTTTGTTGTTGTGCTCGGAAAATTTATCACACTTATAGGATTATCATGGTGAGCCTGCGTTTTGCGTTTCGGCGGCATTTTTGCGTTTAGTCCAAAATGCAACATTAAATGTTACATTTCTCCATACAAATGCCACCACCAAAATGCAACTTAACGCAACTATTTTTTTGCGTTTTGAATGCTAACGCAGAAAGCAACCCTGAAATCTTCGAAAAAATTTGCCATTCGAATGGAAAATAGTGGCAACACTCTGGCAATACAAGAACGAAATACCTACAAGATTACGCATATAGAGCAGCATGAGCATGGGCACACGAGCTCCATGATGACGTCACTCTACATGTCATGAACGAAAGTAAACAAAACAGAGATCAAAATTAATACCAAAGCGGTTGGTACGTTTGGTTTGCAAAATTAGTGTATTATATTATTACATATTTTGCAAATTCTTGTTCTATTTTTTTAATTAGACAAAACAAAAAATAAACATCAACATCTGATTGCGTAATCTGGGATATTAGCTCCGTTTGTTTCGAACTTCTCAAATGCGCATTTACAAAACGCGGCAGCATGAACACTTTTCGAAAAGCCATCTTCGAAAATGCAAAATGTTGCGTTTCAAATCCAGCATGAACATAGTATTATGTCATCTCGGCAAATTTTCCAGGCCAAAATCACACAGAGAGAACAACCTTATTCATATGGTAATGGCAAGGCAAATTCATTATGGTAATGGCACGGCGAATTCGGCAATATTCGCCTCGATTCGCTTTAAATTTTCGTCCAGCAGAATGTCAAACTCAAAGTAAAATTTTTCTTTGTTTGACATTCTACAGTATTCTTCTATACACGGTGAACTAAAAACGAGAAGAAGAAGAAGTCAGCTGTTCACGTACCATTACCATATGAATGAATTTGCCTTGGGTAATGGTAAGTGAACAGCTGACTTTTCGTTTTTAATTCACTGTGTACAGAAGAATACAGAAGAATGTCAAACAAGGAAAAATTTTACTTTCAGTTTGACATTATGATGGACAAAAACATGGTCAAATTATTTGTTAGTGTTTTTTTTGGTAACTGGTTGTCAAAATCAGACAGGAAAATGGCGAATTGAAAGAATTCGCCTTGGTCAAAATCAATGTAGGCGAATTGTAATCGACATTTATTTTTCACAGGAGACGTTTAATAAAATAAAATTAAAAAAATAAATTAAATTAAATTTTGAAATCAATTGCAAACCAATCGATTATACAATATTGGTTGATATTGTTCATGGTGTGAATTCATACAAACACGTCAACAAGAACAAAAACATCTGAGTTCATTCCACGGTTCCATACAAACGTTAGAAACATCATCGCTAGCGCCTGCAGTTGGCCACCATAAACTACAAACTACGCCACCGTCAATGGCACGCAGTGGGAACACCGGTACCATGGCTGATCAATACAGGGAATCCTGACCGGTGCATTGCACGTGAATATCGCGCGCCACCGCACTTGCCGTAAAAGATGTATCCAACTATCCAAGTGGACGTCCAAAACGTATGTCATCGACATCATCCAGTACAACAATGACTGGTCTTGGTAGTAGTGGTACTGGTGGCAATGCTGCTGGTGCGAATAGTGGCCTCTAACGGGAACATGGCGGTAGCTATAGTGGTTTGCAGATGCCACCTAGTCAACAAATAGCAAATGTAGGGTATGTAGCTCCACCACCGGTGCTTTTTATTTCACAAATACCTACGACAAATCGCTTGCCATATGAAGAAATACAAAAACATCCATTTTTCGATTGTACCAGTTTGGCGCTGTGGAAAATAGAGATGAAGTTCTTGTCAACAATAAAATTACAAAGATACATGGAGCTGACTTAGAAGACTTTATCAATGCAAAACCGCCAAAGTCGAAGTTAAATAGCGGGATGAACGTATAAGTGAGTTGCGTGCCGCGTCAACCGATCAAAACGTTGCAACAACGTGAACAGGAATGCGCAGAGGCACGTTTGCGTATATTGGTTCAGCGATAAATCCCGAAGATGCTGTGGGGTAAGTTGGGTGCAATTTGGCTTCTTAATTTTTTTATTATAAATTTTCTTTGTTTATGCAGAAATATAAACAATGCCAATGCCACCAAAGGCAATCATCTTGGCATGAATGGCGGCAAGAACAACAGTCACCTAACTACTATCTCATGCAGAAGCAGCAACAAAAATATACCAACCGCTTATAATGTACGTTCAATGTCAGCGCTGTTGCCGTTCAGTTACCAACTACCCTACAACATCACCATCAGCAATAGCAACAACAACAACATCAACTATATCAAACTTGGTCGCTTGGTCGGTTGTTGGTGGCAGCGTATCATTCGCTGCATTAAGCCCAAATTACATCAGTGATGTGGCAGCGGGCAGCGACGGTTTTCGAAATCAGCTGATGCGTCTAATATGAGCAGTGACTGCCAGACAAAACACAATAGAGCGTTCGCAGTATTTGGCAGTGACTTCTTTATATATTAGGTCTGTTTCCTTTTACCTTGGACACGTGGTGACATAAATTTACTTACCATTTTCATGTCCACTTTTTTCAACTAAAATAATCAATATTGTTTCATTTTTTCCTCTGCTCTTTCTTCTTCTTTGCTTTTTCATCCCGCCAGCAATATTTGCTAGTGGAAATCAATAAAGTAAAAATTAAATTCTTTCCCGCTTGCTGGCATCAAAGTACGGAAACACAAAATTAGTAAAAATATATTACATTGGATAGTACGGAAACAGACATAATTTCAAATCAACACTTAGAAGTTGGCTGCGATTCAAGGCAGCGGCAGCGAATTTAGAATTTGGGCTAAACGGAGCGGTGCTGCCAGCTGCCTCTGCTGTATTATGTGCCGCTTCATTGCAAACCGTAGTTTCTAAAAATCAGCTGATGGGTAATGGCGCAATTTTTTTGGCGCTGATACAATAACTCACGGTATTGGCGCAATAACACCTTTAGCGCAATTGTCATGGAATAATCGATAAATAACATTTTTCGCTTGTTACTGTTCACCATCCCCGTTTTATTTCTTTTGGCGCAATTCTGCTTACATATACGAGGGCACAATTAATTTAAATTTTCATAATCATTTGGAAACATATTCCGTATATTTGAGAAAATATGCTGGAAATTAGAGTCACATAGGTCACTATCAAGCATACGGTGTCATACGTATACATATACTATGGTGCTGTTATTGGCGTTGTGGTTGCTTTTTTACACTAGCGCTATATTGGTGCTGGTGTTAGAGCACGAAATTGAGTCGGTTTTATATTACAAAATTGAGTTGGTGCTATATTGGGATGGCGCTATATTGAGTTGGCGCTATATTGAGTTGGCGCATTTCCCAAATCGGAGTTAGCGCAATAACGCCAGGGTTGGTGTTAGCGCAATTGCGCCGCGCAGCGCAGTGTTATAGTGCAACTCTAATGAACCGTATGCAGATGCGTATGCGTGTGCGTGTCACTGACAGCCGTGTTGCATACCTGTGTTTAAATGAGGCAAACTCCAGTGGCACGGATGTAAATGCACCACACGCATAGAAAATTCGAAGATGATTTCGAACACGCATTCGAATGCAGCTAAGTTGAAAATTTTCTACTTCTATGCGTTTTCTATGCGTTTCGCAACCAATATTAAGTTGGTTGCTACATCGGTATACATATTTTCTGGTAAAAATTTCGTTAAATTGATTTAAAATGAAGTAGTGAAAGTTTGTTTGCCTGCAGAAAAGTTAATTAAATGGGGTTTTACATATATTTAGAAATGATTAATAATTATTAATTATATGCTGTGGTGCAATGAGTAGAGTACTCGCCTGCTATACCAGCGGTCTCGGTTTCTAACCCCCGTCCGGACAAACTCCAAAAAAATTTTTTCTAATTAATTAAAACCCAATTATTGGGTTTTAAGAAATAGCGGTTACCTTTCGGCAGTGTGCGGCTTAACCTCCGAGTATATATCTGCCATGAAAAAGCTTCTCATAAAAAATGCATTCGCCGTTTGCAGCCGGCATAAAACTGTAGGTCCACCCAATTAGGAAAAACAAAAGGAGCACTTCTCGAATTGGGAGAGAAACTCGGTCATTAAACTCGTCAGAGTTATAATAGCGCCAGTGTATTATTATTATTATTATATTATTATTAATTTGGAATTGATCCACTTCACGGGTTTTCATCAAATTAAAAAAAAAACACTAACTTCCCTTTCCAATTACAAATCACATACGCCAGTGGTACGTTTTTTTTTTTAGTAATTTTAAAGTATTCCGTATATGCGGCAATAATACTTCCCATCATAATTAATATCAATTCTAAATCGTCATCCATTATACATTTTATTGAATCTTTCGCGAATTGGTAAAATATGTATCTTCAAAAATAATGTCGGGAATTGTATATATGTAGTGTAATTGACAGACACAACCATGCGCATACACTGGAGCAGTCAGGGCCGCACGCAAGAAAACGTTTAGATGCGCATACGCACACGCATTCGCATACGGTGCATTAGAGTTGGACTATTATAGTGCAACTCTAATGAACCGTATGCAGATGCGTATGCGTGTGCGTGTCACTGACAGCCGTGTTGCATACCTGTGGTTAATAGTGCAACTCTAATGAACCGTATGCAGATGCGTATGCGTGTGCGTGTCACTGACAGCCGTGTTGCATACCTGTGTTTAAATGAGGCAAACTCCAGTGGCACGGATGTAAATGCACCACAAATTCGAAGATGATTTCGAACACGCATTCGAACGTAGCTAAGTTGAAAATTTTCTACTTCTATGCGTTTTCTGTGCGTGTTGCAGCCAATATTAGGTTGGTTGCTACATCGGTATACATATTTTTTGGTAAAAACTTCGTTAAATTGATTTAAAGTGAAGTAGTGAAAATGTGTTTGCCAGCAGAAATGTTAATTAAAAGGGGTTTTAAATATATTTAGAGATGGTTAATATTAATTATATGTTAATTACTATCTGAATACCCATGTACATATTTAGTACATGAATTTAAATTACATATACATATGTAGTTACCCGTGTGTAAATACATAATTGAAACTTAAATAAGTTTAACTGTAAAAAGTAATTAAGTGAAGTGAGTATTCTTTTGAATAGGGAGTTTTCGCCTTGGTATAACAGAACACCAGATTTCAGAGGTTGTGCATATACATATTTGTATTAACCAAAATTTTCAGTCTTATATTTTAAGGCAAAGAAACTGTAATTCTTACAATACATAAAAATCAATGGATAGCAATTTGGCAATATGGCCGCTGTGGCGCAATGGGCAGAGTGCTCGTCTGCTATACCAGAGGCCTCGGGTTCTAACCCCAGTCCAGACAAACTCCAAAAAAAAATTTTTCTAATTAAGTAAAACCCAATTATTGGGTTTTTAGAAATAGCGGTCAAATTTCGGCAGTGGGCGGCATACCCTCCGATTGTATTTCTGCTATGAAAAAGCTTCTCACAAAAAATTCATTCGCCGTTCGCAGCCGGCATAAAACTGTAGGTCCACCCAATTAGGAAAAACAAAAGGAGCACTTCTTGAATAGGGAGAGAAGCTCGGTCATTAAACTCGTCACGTTCCCGAATGGTACGTTTTTTTTTTTAATAATTTTAACGTATTCCGTATATACGGTAGTAACACTTCCTATCATAATTAATATCAATTCTAAATCCTCATTCATTATACATTTCATTGAATCTTTCGCGAATTGGTAAAATATGTATTTTCAAAAATAACAACGGCGGAAATTGTATATATGTATGTATGTAGTGTAATTGACAGACGCAACCATACGCATACACTGGAGCAGCCAGGGCCGCACGCAAGAAAAATTTTCTACTTCTATGCGTTTTCTATGCGTGTCGCAGCCGATATTAGGTTAGTTGCTACATCGGTATACATATTTTTTGGTAAAAACTTCGTTAAATTGAGTTAAAGTGAAGTAGTGAAAATGTGTTTGCCAGCAGAAATGTTAATAAAAGGGGTTTTAAATATATTTAGAGATGCTTAATATTAAATATGTTAATTACTACCTGCATACCCATGTACATAGTACATGAATTTAAATTACATATACATATGTAGTTACCCCTGTGTAAATACTAAACCCCTGCAACGATTCACTCATTTGACGATGTAAGCCACTCGCATAAAACGGCGTGAGCCGATCTGCATAACATTGGCTCAACATGTGAGCGAAAGAGCTTGTAAATAGAGCGTAAGTGTTTCTGCACTGCACGTCAACAAAAATAGATATGCCCTCATTCACTCATAACTTGAAAAGCAATTGAGTTGAATGACAAATGATTCGTAAGGCAATAGATTCGAAAGGCAATAGATTCGGAAGGCTTGAAACATGTAACTGAGCTATGTATGTATGTATGTACATACGTAACGAATGCGAGTAAAAGAGGAATTATAATAGTATACATACATATGTACATACATATGAACATACATAAATACATAAAGCGCTGTTTTTCACACGTACGTGTTTGATGCCGATTTGACCGAAATCAAAAATTTTTGTTTTCCATCAAATTGGATGGTATTTGACGTGCGTTGTGGATGCGTGTAAGGTGCTGTTTGATCAAATTTCAGTGCCAAATTACCATTTGACGTGTGTTGCAACCATTTGATCAAATTTCAAATGTAAACAAACGTGTGAGTAGGCAAGTGCGCAAAATTAAATTAAAAAGACAATTAAATTTGGATCGGGACAAAAAAGTGATAATTATGGTGTTTTAAAAATTCAAATATTGTTAATTGTGCATGCTACAGCCATTTATCGCGCTTCAAATCGCTTATATTTTAACAATTTCCTTTGTTAATTAATAGAAAGGTAGCATGTAATTTGATGCCGATTTGACGTGTGGATGTCAAATCGTCAAATCACACAGCCACGCGATTTGATCAAATGATTTGATCGTGGAAGGGCCCTATTAGCCATGGGTAATGGCGCAATTTTTTTGGCGCTGATACAATAACACCAGCGCCAACCGTGGCGCCGCGCACGGTTCTGGCGCAATAACACCTTCAGCGCAATTGCCATGGAATAATCGATAAATAAAACTTGTTCGCTTCTTACTGTCTACTATCCCCGTTTTATTTATTTTGGCGCAATTCTGCTTACATACACGCGGGCACAATAATTGTACCACAATTAAATTTAATTTTAAAAATCATTTGCGTATATTTGTGAAAATATGCTGGCATCTCGTTTTGCTGCATCTTCATTATGGAATACGAGGGTCGGCTCCACCCTATTAAAAAGAAAGATTCCGGGTCCGGGCGCATTATATCGAAATTTGCCCTTACCATTTACCATGCGTAACAAAAATATACTATATGCTAATAAATATTTTATTTAATTTATTTTGCATTATATTTTTCTCTCCTATTCACAGATAATGTCAATTTTGTCTTCTTTCTTTGTGAAAGTACCCTTTCAATAGCGTTTCGTATTAGCGATGGTTCGGTATTGGCGTTAGCATACATAATTGTGACGGTGTCATATACGCTGTGCTGTTATTGGCTTTGTGGTGGTGCCATTTTACACTAGCGCTATATTGGTGCTAGTGTTAAGGCACGAAATTGAGTCAGTGTTATATTGCAATAGCGCAACATTGAGTTGGCGCTATACTGAGTTGGCGCTACATTGAGTTGGCGCTATATTGAGTTGGGGCATTTTCCAAATCGGAGTTAGCGCATTTTCGAAATCGGAGTTAGCGCAATAACACCAGGGATTGCGCGGCGCAGCGCAGTGTTACCCATGCCTAATCAGCTTCTATTGCGACCACCTCCCTAGTTGCATCATGTATGGTCGTTCGTGAGGTGCCCTTTATATAGTATTATGGTGACACTGAGCCAAAGCGCTAAATGTTTTTTGTCGTACTTTTCTCTGGCACTAGACTTCGTAGCAAATTTTAAAATACATCCAATTCCGGGTTAAATTCCATGTGTATGAATGTTCATATTTAAAATATATTTCAATTTAATCCCAAGGGCCGCTTCTATTGCCTGAAATTGAATAGCGTGGCTGATAAAGTTAAAAACTGGAGAAACAAAATCGCGTAAAACTCATCCGAGACAAAATGGTTCTGGCGGAGAGAAATTCAGAACTAATGCGTAATGGAAGACGATCCCGGGGACCCAGTCCTAATGGACATGGCGCTGGCGTTCCAGGAGGCTCTGCAATAGGGGGAAGTTCGAGTATTGGTGGTAGTGGTGGTGGCGGTGCGGGAACTCCAGAAACTAGTTCGGATGACGACAACTGTGGGTATTTAAAACTTTTGTAATATTAAAATCTAATAAAATATCCATTAAAGCGATTAAACGTAATGGAAAGGCAAAAAATAAACAGAGTGAATATGAAGGTAAGCGCAAATATCAGGTATACTTATTCATCTATCTAATATACATACATATGTACATATGTATGCAAAAAATGATTTTTTTTTAAACTATGGGAAAGATTTCGGTATAATGCGACAGGCGCTGAATGTTTTTTTTTAGTGTTCTATTTGGGCCCGGGCAAGCAGAAAAATTAGGAAGCAGCTTATTATGCCCGAATCGCAATTTGGCGTTCGGTCAGCCCATTTGATAGTGCCACACCGCACAGTGGGGTCACCTCCATACAAACGCGGCCAAAAATAGTAATAATTAAGCTAGCATCTTGAAACTCAGACCTTAAGCTTTCTTGGTTGAAATTAGTAAACTGTAAATTTGAACAAAATCCACCCACAAATACGCCCACCTCCCATATAACGGTATTTTTGAAATTTCAGTTTTTTTCCTAACTATTATAGCTAAAATGCTCCATGTTGATTAATGTATACAATTTTTAAATCTATATTATTAATACCCTAACATAAATTTTGTTCCATCTTCTCCGTCGAAACTACTGAACCGATTTTAAAACTAAGCACACCATTAGAAAGGTATTGCTCTCAAATAAAACTGCGCCAATTTTCATGAAAATTGGTTGGAAAATGCGTCCACAATCGTCGTTGGAAAATTGCCGTGTGGTTGTTGTTGCATGCTTTTGCACACAACAGCTGTCTCAATGCGCAAGCATATGTAGCTGACTTTGTGCGTTTTCATCAAACTTACCATGCAATTCTGAACATGTTTGGCTGGATGTGGTGTGGAGTTTCAAAGAAGTAGAAACGTAAAAAGGTAGCAAAAGCACTACAACAAAAACATAAGGTCAAGTAATAAGAAGGATAAGAAAGAATAAGTAGGAAAGAAATTAAGGAAAGAAAAGAGCAGAAATAGAAAGATAGAAGTAGGTAGGAGAATTATGAAAACGATTAACGACAACGACAACAACACCAACAACAACAACAGCAAAATAGTAGCAGTGAAAGTAACAACAAAAGGAGCAGCATCAACAGGAACAACAACAAAATAGTAAAAGTGACAATAACAACAAACAATTATACAAAAACTATAGTTGCACCTTAGTCATAAGAAAACTTCTAGAAAAACTGTCGAGTTTCGACAGTAGGCAGCACTCTAGTATAAATCAAAAGCAGTAATCATTTTCGAAAAGGGGTAAAGCACTTCACCGTTTTTAAATTAAAAATATATGAACTTTTAGTACTTTATAAGCATTTATCATAAAATTTTCATACAAAAAAATCAATCATTTCAAAAAAATTTTGTACTAGAAATGAAATTACACTTTGCTAAAGGATTTCAGTGTGCTAAGCCTGAATCTGGAGTCAGATTTTCCAAATTGGTTCTAGTTTCATGCCCAAATAGGCAAAAAACACGTTTTTTGGCTCTATTCCCTGCTTAATATCTTTATGTAATTACATACTTTCCACTCAAATTCAATTAAACCAGTTGAAAGCACAATCATTACCCTTGAAAACAGCGTTTAGTTTCTTCGAATATCTTAATTAGAATTGGACGTATCGATATTTAAGTTTCACCATTTTTACAGATATTCCCCATACAAAAAAATCTAAACTTTTTGAAGCATACTTCTGGGCATTTTGTATGGGAAAAATGTACGAAAAAATTAAAAAACACCTTCCATAAAAAAGTTCATAAAATAAAATGGAGCAAACGAATTTTTACAATTTTTTCACTTGTTTATAAAAGACATTTAGGACTATGAAATATTGAAAAATTGAGGTCATATTTTTTGTTTTTTATACCTTTCATGGGAATGAAATGGTATTATAACTTTGTGGCGAAACACGAATGGTGAAAGTACCAGAAGGAGGCGTGGCGGACCTACCATTATATATACCAGTATGATCAGGATCATGAGCTGAGTCGATTAAGCCATGTCCGTCTGTCTGTCTGTCTGTTTGATCGCAAACTAGTCCCTCAGTTTTTGAGATATCTGCTTGAAATTCTGAATGTGTGTATTTCAGTATTTTTGCGTGGAACACCCCCTTGCATTGGCGACCTTCGGCCGCGCTTTAAAAAAATAACCCTCAGCCAGCACAATTCTCTTTCTGAAGATCCACAGTACAAAGCGACCCTCAGTCGATATATTTCTAATTATTGAGCAATTGCCAATTGTTCCTAAATTTGACTTTAACAATTTATATATCAAATCCAAGGTAATTTTTTTGGGCTTCCATATAAAAGTATATTAGCATGTACTTATTACGGCAGATTTCTCTTTCTGGAATAATATCTATGAACCGATCTATAGTATTTCTGCGTAGAACACTCCTTTTTAACATGACTGCGGTGGCAGCCTTCGGCTGTGCCTTACAAAGCGACCCTCAGGCGATATATTTTTAATTATTGAGCAATTTTGAATTGTTCCTAAACTTAACTTTTGACAATTTATATATAAAATCAAAGGTAATTTTTTGGGCTTCCATACAAAAGTAAATTAGCATGTGCTTATTAGGGTAATTAAAAAAACACTAATTTTATTTAAAAAAAATTAATTTTTCATTTCCCTTTTTTCTTCTAAACTAATAAATTTTTTTCGCAAATATATATATGTATATAAAAAAAGCTCCTTTAATGGCCTTTCCAGCAATGTGATAATTTTAAAAATCGCTTAAATACTTTTCGAGATATTCGCTTTTTAAAATTTAGAAAATTTCCACAAATTTTTTTTGTCTAGCTTAACGGGCCGTATTCTGCACTTATGCCTGACAGATAACTAATATTTTATTTTAGTTTTTAAATTTTTTCATTATTATAAGACAGGGCTGCTCAACACTCTCGTATTGAAAGTACAAAACTCAATACATCTACAAATTTTGTATATGCACTGAACAATTTTTTTGCTCATTTCATTTTTTTTTATGAATTCCAATAAAATATTATTTTAGAATTTATTTTCAAATGGTAGTATCAAATACATAACATTATTTATTTATTTATTTCTTATATGAAAATTTTTTGTAATGAAAAAAAAAAATTCAAAAAAATGAAAGCACTGTAAATTTCATTTTTTGAATTTTTTTTTTCATTACAAATTTGTTATTGTAAATTTCGATTTTTTACGGCAGTGCTCGAGCTCCTATACAAAGTGCCTTTGCTCTGCACATTCAATATGAATCATAGGCACATACATATAAAATTTCTTTATATCTGAGTGCTTATGGGAGTGCAAAGGAAATTCCATTTTCATATTTGAAGTGAAAATATGTATCTGTGCCTATGATTCGGAACAAAACAAAAACAATTGTGCTTTGAGTGCCTATGAGGTGAGCAGCCCTGTTATAAGAAATTTGCCACATTTACAGCTCCGGTGAACTAATTAGCAACGCTTCGGCAGGGATATTTCTTCCTTCAATAATACCGAAATTCCATCGAAATTTTTTGCTGTTTTTCAGTAGAGATGTCATTTTAAATGTAATTTAATGGATTCCAGATGCTTTTCTAGCATACCTCAAATATGTCGCATTTTATTACTGGCGTTTTCTTTTCTGACAAAAAATGTTGCCCTTTAATATCTCAATTATCGAATTACGTAACCTGACTTTCTATAAAATGGCTGAATTTGTATTTAATGGTGCTATCTTACTTAGTCAGAGGACAACATTCGTTGAAATCACCACACAAGCTTACAAAATGGCTAAGAAAATCAAACAGGGCAACATTTTTTCGAGAAAAGAAAACGGCATAAGACTTAAGCCGAAAATGTACTTACATATTTAGTGAGTCACATAACACCGGTCGACAAGTTTTTGTTACAGAAATAAAATTCTACTTTTCTAAAGGATTTCGGTGCGCTGAATCCGAATCTGAAGTCCGATTTTCTGTAATACGTACAGTTTTTTAGATATTCATGCCCAAACAGGCGAAAAACACGTTTTTTGGCTATATTCACTCCTCAATATCTTTTCAATTTCTTACTTATTTTAAAAATTGATTAAAGCTATTGAAAACGCAGATATTTCTCTTGACTAAACCGTTTTAATATTTCAGATATCTTTCTTGTAACTTGCAATATTGCATATTAAGCTTCATTAGTTTTGCAATATTTTCTCCATACAAATTTAATTAAAAATTTTGAAGCACGCTTTTAGGCAGTTTATTATATTATGGACGTATGTAAATGGCTTCGTAAAAAAAAATTGTTCTGCTGAGCAACTACAAAATTTGATTGCGCCTATAACATGCTACAAATGCTGAAGTTGTTTTCGACGAAAAATACTTTATTGTGCAAAAACATATATACTACATACCTAAATTAGATATCCGAAAAATTAAAACGTTGTCTTCAAGAGAAATGGCCGAATTTTCAATAGCTTTAATCAATTTTTAAAATAAGTAAGTAATTTAAAAGATATTGATAAGTGAATATAGGCAAAAACGTGTTTTTCGCCTCTTTGGGCATGAATATCTAAAAAACTGTACGTATTACAGAAAATCTGACTTCAGATTCGGATTCAGCGCACCGAAATCCTTTAGAAAAGTAGAATTTTATTTCTGTAACAAAAATTTGTTGAAATTTTGTCGACCAGTGTAATTAGTAACACTTTTATTTTATGGTCAAAAAACTAATTTTTTTATTAATAATAATAAATATTTTAATCTCGAATAGGGAGCATTGTGTCATTTAATATCGAAATATACTAATGCTGGTCAATTTTTGTAATTGGTGAAATCCTACGCCATGACATAGCGCCCCAGACCATAATATACGATTTAGGTCCCGACTGCATGAAATCCAGTCGATAAATCTAAAATTTTTCTCACCATCCACCGTTTTGTTGATCTTGAGGTAGGTGTCGGATCGTTGTCTTGCTGAAAGATCCATGTTACCGGTGTGTTGTCATCTCAAATAGGGAGCATTGTGTCATTTAATATTAGGGGTATTCGCTATCCATAGCATAACCCTAGCACGTAGCACGGATTGCACGGATTGCATAGGTTTTGGTGTAGCATATTTTTGAGGTCTAGCATATTTTTGTGCGCCTGTATTTTGTTGTTGTGCGTTGTAAAACTTTGCAATCCGTGCAATCCGTGCTACGTGCTAGGGTTATGCTATGGATAGCGAATACCCCTTATGTATATTTATTTGCTATGAAGTGTAGGAAATTAATTGCGACCCTGCGCCAGCTGACATTTGCCAATTGCTAATTTCAATTTCAATTTGAGCATTCGAATTTTGCTTAAAATGTTATTTTTTATGTGTATTTATTAAATTTACTAAAATAAAATGATTTATTTATTAAAAAGTGAGTGATAAACGCGTCCCTTTGGCTAAAAAGAAAAGCTGCTTCTTAAAATTTCCTACGACTGTGCAATGGGGTGCTCTCGATGTGTAGCATATTTTGGTCCAGGATATTTGCAATCCGTGCTATCTTGCTAGGGATAGCGAATACCCCTATTGAAATATAGTAATGCTGGTCCAGGCATAAGTAAAGGATACCGTCCGGTGAGCTAAAAAAAAGTGGGCGTGGTCCGCCTTTTTGTCCTGTTTACAGTGATATACTTCTTTTTTGGCGCAAACGATTAGAGAAAATCATGTAAATTTGCATAAATTAAGCCAGCAAAGCGTAAAAGCTACTGCTCAAAATGCGTAAAATTTTACAACAATTTTAGTAAATTTCCTAATCATATGCGCATATTAGGTACTATTCAAAATGCGTAAAATTTACAACGGTTTTAGTGAACTTACATATCATATGCGCAATGCACAATATTCCTTTGCCCCTGTAACCCACTTCACCAACTCTTTTAATTAATTTGTTCATATATCAACTAGTATTGCTTTAATTAATTTATATTTATACATTTAGTAAAAAATATTACATGTTATTAAATTTTGAAATAATTATTATAAAATTATGTACATATTTAATAATGCTCCAAAAACTTGCCTCAAAGTTCATGAATAGAGTTTGGATTATCTCCGAAATACATAGCTAACAGCTCTCTAATAATTTTTAAGTGACTGTCAACGGCGTTGCCCTTATTACTTTTCAAACATATTTTTAATTTATCTATCGATTTTTCGAAATTTTCACAAAATATATTAGCCTTGATGTCCATAAGTTGTTCGATGTGTTGACGACACGAGCGTTGCTCATAAAATAAAAATGGCCAATTTATTTTCCCATCTTTTATAGGAAGCTGCGGATCCATGTTATTAAAGTATTGCACATTATTTTTTAACATATTTGTTTTAAAACATTAACATAAATTTTACTATAACTAGCTTATTATAAATTAAATAATTCTTTTTACACAACACACGCCGCCGATTGTCTAACACGAATGAACACGACGCGTCAAGATGGTGTCGATGGGCAGTGATCACTAGGTTTTTGTTGTAAATTTACACACTTTTTTGTTAGCTTATACACTTTGTTGGCAATTTCGCGAACTATATGTGTTTTTACAGCATAACACTGTAGCATTGCTGTGTAAATCAAGAAATTACACTTTAAATGCGTGATTATGCAATAAAATTGTAATATTACACAAAAAAATACTAGCATTTAGCTAGCATTTTTACATTTTTGTAGAGAGGGTGAAGTAAAAAATACCCTTTTTTTAAAGCCTATATCTTCCAAAAATTTCACTCAGTTTTTAGAATTAAGAGTTGTATTCACTTACTTTTTTCCAGCAGCTTTTCTCTGTCTGCCTCTATCACTCTCTATCTCACGATTTTTCCTCCCACCAGAGATAATTATCCAAAAAAGTAAAAAAATGCAAATCTATTCAAATCTTGCAGCAAAGACGAACAGCTGATCAAATTAAAACTATAAGAATTAACAAAATATAAACAAATCCTATTTTTACAAAATTTAGAGGAAATTTGTATTACTTTAGCTTAGTTTCAGCAGTAGATTATGCATGCATTATATTTTACTGGTGCAGTGGGTAGAGTGCTCGCCTGCTATGCCAGAGGTCTCGGGTTCAAACCACGGTCCGAGCAAAACACCAAAAACAATTTTTCTAATTAGTAAAAATCCAATTATTGGGTTTTTTAAGAGCAGCGGTCACCTCTCGGCAGTGGGCGGCATACCCTCCGAGTGTATTTCTGCCATGAAAAAGCTTCTCACAAAAAATGCATTCGCCGTTCGGAGCCGGCATAAAACTGTAGGTCCACCCAATTAGTAGGAAAAACAAAGAGGAGCACACCTCGAATTGGTAGAGAAGCTCGGCCATAAAACTCGTCAGAGTTATAATAGCGCCATTGTATTACATTATTATTATTAATAAAGAAACATGTATGTATGTACATATACATATAACTAGGGCAACAGAAAATATGCCCTAAAAAATGCGTTTTTAGCGCTAAAAATATGTCCTTAAAAATATGGTTTAAGCGCTAAAAATATGCTCTTAAAACTTGGTTTAAGCACTGAAAATATGCCCTTAAAATTTTTTTTATATACTTAATGAAAAGATATACGGCATGGTAGGTTGTGTGCTCACCTTTCATGCAATAGGTTCCAGGTTCAAACCATGGGCCGGATTTTTTGTAATAAAAAATATTTTTATTAAAGGTACATATTTGTTTTTATAGGTACAAAAGCGAAATAAAAAATTCACATTTTATTAAATTATAATATTTTTTGTAACAAAAAATTATTTTTATTAAAGGTACATTTTATAGTAGGTACAAAAGACGAAATAAAAAATTCACATTTGCGAAACACATCTTCGTTACCAAAAGAAAACAAGTATTTTTACATACGAAAATATATACATATGTACATATATTTATGTGCATGAATTTAAAATTTTATGTGTAGATGGCAATCAAAATTCCAATGCAAAACTTGCATACTTTTTTATTCAAATTGCTATTGCTGTAAACCAGGGACCCATAATAATCATTATTCGTTATATTTTCAGTGAAAAAAATCAAATAACTTCGCACGGTAGGCAGGAAGCGACGATAGGTTGCATGAAAATGTCGAGAAAAAAGGAAAGTGGGGTTGTGTTATGTGATGTTTATAGATGGAACATCCGTTGAAATTAAAATCCGAGCTGCTCCTTTTTCAAGGATATCCACATTTTTTGTTTTTTTTGAAAGGATCAAATATTGAGAAAATCGAAAATTCGCCACCGTCCAAATTTTTCCGATTTCAATACATTATTTGGTCGCTGAGGGATACAAAAAAAGGTATTAAAAAGAAAAATGGACACCTGTAGTGGAAAAATCCAATGTGAACAGGACCTAAAGGATAACCACTGAAATATAAAATAACACAAAAAGTACCCACTTTAATTTGCGTATAACTCCTAACATGTTAACTCTACGTGAAAATTCCTTATAATATGTTTCATTCGGAATAAATAAAGGAATATTTCTTTGATATACAATTTTGATGTACCTGCAGTGCTTAATGTACTTTTGTGCATCTAAAGTGAAAATTTCAAAAAAAGTACGTTTTTTTTATGGTGCTATTTTAAGTTCAAATATTTTTCTAGTTTATGTAAATATTTTAATCTAATGATCCAACTCTCATTCCTACATATCTCTACGTTAATACTAAAAAAGAGTTAGAGCTGAGATACGCGCTAGCTGTGCACGGTGGGCGGGAAGCAACAATAGGTTGCATGGGAATATCGTAAAAACGATGGCCCAACGAATATGTGCCTAGCTGTGTGCTGGTACTAATTTTCGTTTAAAAAAAATGTTGGAGATTTTATTCACGCTTGCTGTGTGTTTATGAAGTATATTAGAATATCATTTTACGTAAGTGTTTAGCCGGCGATCGTTTTTTCGATATTTTCATGCAACCTATTGTTGCTTACCGCCCACCGTGCACAGCTAGCGCGTATTTCAGCTCTAATTCTTTTTAATATTAACGTATAGATATGTAAGAATGAGAATTGGATCATTAGATTAAAATATTTACATAAACTAGAAAAATATTTGAACTTAAAATAGCACCATAAAAAAAACGTACTTTTTTTGAAATTTTCACTTTAGATGGACCAAAGTGCATTAACCACTGCAGGTACATCAAAATTGTATATCAAAGAAATATTCCTTTATTTATTCCGAATGAAACATATTATAAGGAATTTTCACGCAGAGTTAACATGTTAGGAGTTATACGCAAATTAAAGTGGGTACTTTTTGTGTTATTTTATATTTCAGTGGTTATCCTTTAGGTCCTGTTCACATTGGATTTTTCCACTACAGGTGTCCATTTTTCTTTTTAATACCTTTTTTTGTATCCCTTAGCGACCAAGTAATGTATTGAAATCGGAAAAATTTGGACGGTGGCGAATATTCGATTTCCTCAATATTTGATCCTTTCAAAAAAAACAAAAAATGTGGATATCCTTGAAAAAGGAGCAGCTCGGATTTTAATTTCAACGGATGTTTCATCTATAAACATCACATAACACAACCCCACTTTCCTTTTTTCTCGACATTTTCATGCAACCTATCGTCTAGCCATGGGTAATGGCGCAATTTTTTTGGCGCTGATACAATAACGCCAGCGCCAACCGTGGCGCCAACTCACGGTACTGGCGCAATAACACCTTTAGCGCAATTGTCATCGAATAATCGATAAATAACATTTTTTCGCTTGTTACTGTTTACCATCCCCGTTTTATTTCTTTTGGCGCAATTCTGCTTACATATACGAGGGCACAATTAATTTTAATTTTCATAATCATTTGGAAAAATATTCCGTATATATGTGAAAATATGCTGGAAATTAGAGTCACTTAGATCACTATCAAGCACACATAATTGTGACGTTGTCATACGTATACATATACTATGATCAGCGTTGCCGTTTTAGCCATTTGGTGGCTAGATTTAGCCACCGCCATGTTTTTTTAGCCACCAAAATTTCGGTTTTGCCACTAGCCACGTTTTTAGCCACCGCTTGTATAGCCCAAATTACATCACCGATGTGGCAGCGGGCAGCGACGGTTTTCGAAATCAGCTGATGCGTCTAATATGAGCAGTGACAATTAAATTCTCTCCCGCTTGCTGGCATCAAAGTACGGAAACACAAAATTAGTAAAAATATATTACATTGGATAGTACGGAAACAGACATAAGTTCACATCAACACTTAGAAGTTGGCTGCGATTCAAGGCAGCGGCAGCGAATTTAGAATTTGGGCTAAACGGAGCGGTGCTGCCAGCTGCCTCTGCTGTATTATGTGCCGCTTCATTGCAAACCGTAGTTTCTAAAAATCAGCTGATTTAGAAAATCGATCGGTGCTACTGCCACAGCGCTATTATAATTCCGGCTTAATGAACCATAATTTTGCACATAGGAAGGATGTGGTAACGCTAATTAAATTCAGCGATTAAATCGATTTAAGTGTTAAAAAACAAAACAAGTAACGCGACTATCGATAAATGCCTGTTGATACTCGCTAGTGGAATAGTATACTGTCGATGAAAGTCCGTATAAAGATCTAACTGACTTTGTATATTGTTGGCTACTTCTACCACTTAGCAACGACGAAATGGAAAGAACCTTTTCCGTAATGAATATTGTCAAAACCAAAACTCGAAAACAAAATGAATCATACAATGTTGAATGCAATTTTAACTATAAGATATGGCTTAAAGAATGTAAAACAATGTTGCAAATTAATGAAGAAAGAATTAATTTATGAAGAGAAAGTGTCAATTAGTGATGACGACATAATGATAGATATTGAATGTGATATCTAGTTTTTTTTAGATATAGTTAAGTACATAGTATCTATTATATAAAAATAAGTCGCGTTTTCCTCCCTGACGCTATAACTCCAGAACGGCTGGACTGAATTAAATGAAATTTTGCACGTATTTTTCGATTGAGCCCGACATGGTTTGTGGCCAAAAAAGTATAAGAATCCGGGAAGGTTTTGGAGATATTCCACAAAATTCCCGGGTAACCCTATAACGGGTTCGTACGAAATAAAAGGTGTTGACGAGTGCTTGAACATGGTGTAGTTATTGGTCCCATATAAGACCCCGTATTCGAGGTATTTCCCGAAATATGAACCAGGTTTGACCCCAGACGGGTTTTCTACAAAATAGGTATCAAATAAAAGGTATTGTGAGTATTTAAAGAAGAGATGATTTTCAAGATCCTATGCGACCCGTTTTCCGATATATCGACCAAAATGTGGACCAGGGGTGACCCTAGAAGGTGTGGAGGGATAGACATAGGGATAGAGATTAGGTATTAGGTATTAGGGATAAGGATAGAGATAGGTATATGGATTAGGGATTAGGGAGTAGGGATTAGGGGTAGCGATAGGGATAGGGGTAGGGATATAATGGTGAGCAACACGGTAATCTAGGACTTTTCCTTTAGGCTTTATAGGAATAAATTTTAGGCAGAACAACGTCTGGCTGGTCAGCTAGTGTATGTATGAATATTTATTTTTACACAAATTTATGATTTTTTTCTTATGTTGTATGCAATACTGATATACCAATACCTGAATCTGAAAAATAAATTTAAAACATGTTAATTTGAAGCAAAATTTTTTAGCCACCATTTTTAGCCACGAACTAAATTTTTTAGCCATTTTTAGCCACAAATTAAATCAAATCTAGCCACCACGAAAATTTTTCAACGGCAACGCTGACTATGATGCTGTTATTGGCGTCGTGGTTGCGCCATTTTACACTAGCGCTATATTGGAGCTGGTGTTAGCGCACGAAATTGAGTCAGTGTTATATTGCAATAGCGCATCATTGAGTTGGCGCTACATTGAGTTGGCGCTATACTGAGTTGGCGCTACATTGAGTTGGCGCTATATTGAGTTGGCGCATTTCCCAAATCGGAGTTAGCGCAATAACACCAGGGTTGGTGTCAGCGCAATTGCGCCGCGCAGCGCAGTGTTACCCATGCCTACTATCGTCGCTTCCTGCCTACCGTGTTCGTGAATGAGTGATATGTTTGATCGAAAAAAATAAAACTCACACAATAATGATTATTTCTGAACGATAAATATATCACTAAAGGAATAAGAGTTATTTCTGATCAAAAAAATAAAACTCACACAATAATGATTATTTCTGAAAGATTAAATCTCACGTTTTATGCAATAGGGATTTAACTCAAAAAAATTTTTTTTTGGGAAAACGCAAATAAAGTTTTATAATTTCAAATAGTTTTCTTCTACGGCTAACTACAAAATCACTTTTATTTCCGCCATTTTTATCTTTTTGAGTATTTTATAAGACTAGACTCAAAGGCACTACCCAGTTATTGAAATATATGGCAAAATCCCAGAAATCGAAAATTTCGAGTTAAATCCCTATTCCATAAAACGGGCGAAATATCGCTCAAGGAATAAGTGTTATTTCTGATCAAAAAAAATAAAACTCAAAAAATAATGATTATTTTTGATGAAATATAAAAAAACTCAACATATACTGATTAAATGGCGAATTTTATTATAAAACTCATAATGATTACGGCCCCTGCTGTAAACTACAAAATTTTGCGATAAATTTTCAAATAGAAAACTATGTCGATTGTCGCGGTAAGTTTTTAAACGTAGAAAAAGATCCTTCCACGTCAACTGTAGTTATCGGGGCTTATTTAAAAGCAAGAATTTCAGTCACTATGTAGCGTGTAGTGCTACACGTTCAATATGAATATTGCGATATTTTTCTCGCTCCGAGGTTGAAGATATTTTACTTCCGTCCTTTTCGCACTTTCATTTTCAATTCGTTTATTGTCAATATGCGATCCGGATCGCGGATTTCAAAATTTCTAAACATTTTGCTATCCAGAATCGCGATCCATAAATACTCGATGCTACACTGTCAATATGAATCGCGATCCACTTACTTCATCAATATATATTAACCGTCTGACGTATGCCTATGTATGTAGGATCTACATTGTAGATACACAGCTGATTCGTGTAGCACATTTGAATGAATCGTTGCGAAAATTATTAAATTCGGCTTGAACTTGTCAGACAAAGAGGAATGGCAAATAGCAAGGGAGATATACCAGGTAGGCGCAGGGGCGAATTCAGAAAATCCCCATGCATTTTGTTATTGTAATTGGTAGAGTGTAATGTCAAAATGATATTTCGCCGTTGTTAAAATCTGAATTCGCTTGGTACTCGCTCATTCCTATTGGCTATGATTATACTTCGCTTGGATTTTGACATTACACTCTACCTTTGGAAATAAAAAAAAGTAGTTTCTGAATTCGCCCATGCGCCTACTTCTTAGTTATTGTACTATGGGCAAATAGTATGCGCATATACAAAACAAAGTTGCCAGAGTAAAAAATGTAAATAAAACAATTTTACGAGCGAGATGGAAAAATACGACGAAATACTATGCTAAAATATGAATTTATAGCAAAATATGCCAAAAATATGCAAATAAGTCAAGATATGCAAAAATAAGCCTTTTGACCTAAATATGCGAAAATATGCCCTAACAAGTTAGGCTTATTCTCTTCGTCTTGAGCTTAAACGCCGATATATATTTATCATATGTAAATAGGACTGCAACCGAAAAATATGCATTTGCATATCTTCTGTTGCCCTACATATAACTATGGAGTTGCGACTGCCTGCTGGCATTGCATATTGACGTGCATACATACATGCATACATATAAGTTAGCAGAGGGTAACCGGCGGACTTCCTACATTAAGCAACAAACATACAATGCTGCTGTTATCATCCGAAATTTAGCTCAAGTACAGATGCAGACATAATCAAATGTTATTTATTTACATCTTTCATAATTAATTCGTCCATATTTAACTTTTTTAATTTTGAATTTCAATTTTGTAATTTTCGCAAATTACAAACATATGTTTTTTCATCAGCTGTTTTGCTGCTGGACAAATGTGATGGAAAAAATTTGTCAAGCAGAATTTTGCAGCCTCTCACAAAAATAAACGTCACTTTGGTCTCTCATTTCCATCACTTCTGCAATTTTTTTGCGTAAAAAAATGGAAAAAGCGGATATTTGTTGCAAAATTGTAATAAATTGCAACAAATTGCTGTACGCGAGTACACCTAAGGTATCGTTGGAAAGCTTATTTAAACACCTTTCATATGACGTATAAAATTTCCGTAAATTCCTTAAAAATTTTGTGAAAAAACAAAAAAATTAATTTTGGTATTTTTTTAGAGAAAAACTTTAATTTTTTTTTGTGTTATTAAGTATGGCCCGGAAAACAGTATTTTTATAGAGAACTCCAGATTGCATTGGCGGCCTTCGGCCACGCTTTACAAAAATAACCCTCAGCCGGCAGAATTCTACTTCTGCAATAGCATCTATGTCCCGGACAGCAGTACTTTTATACAGAACTCCGAATTGCGTAGCCAATCGAAGATTATCAGAAAAACAAAGACAAATTAAAGATTCAACTATTCAAAAATGACCAAAATAAGATTGAAAATCCAAAAAAATAAAATCGAAAGGGACTCGAAAATATTAAAATACGATTAAAATAAGACTCAAAAAAGACTCTACCGACGAAAGACTTATTGTTGCATTCTTGTGCAAACGTATAATTTATTTAAAAACAATTAATTTACATAAATACTTTAATTAAAACCCATTAACAATTAACAAAATTTAACAAATTGATTTTCTGCGACTCGTTGCGTTGGCGGCTATCTTGACAAGTGTCAAAGACACGGCGAATTACCAAAACGACTCTGTATGTTCATGGTTACCACATGTGTATAATATGATGCAACATCCCCTTTTGTTTTTAGAGGTAACGTCTCGGTACTCTACGTTGTCTGGTTGACCTTCGTAAGGGCGCAACAGGATTCGCTTCGACAGTTGCTGGAGAATTATCAGTTATGTCTTCTGTTTCGCTGACTGCGTCTTCACTTACTTCGGCATCGCAATATCGTTTTCGCAGTTTATTGGCGTGCGATCACTGAAGTTCTGTTCGCTTTCTAGATTTGATCAAAACATTGTATTGGACCTCGCCGACTTTCTCGATAACTGTTCCGTACTCCACGACCATTTATTATTGTGAAATATTTTTGCATATATTTGGTCTCCGGCACTGAAACTTCGTTGAACAGCTCCATGCTTCTTATTAAAATTTTTCCATTGCTGTATTGTTGTCTTGCGATACAACCTGTGGGTTAAGTAGATCTAACGGCGTTGATATTTTTCTTCCATTAAACAATTCCGATGGCGCATGACTGTCAGGTGCATTTGGATTCGGAGTTGCACGGTATTGTGAAAGAAATACGAGATTATATTTGTCGTTTGATGAATGCTCGGAGAACGCTTTTGCCAGTGCTCGTTTTATGGTGTCTACGAAACGCCCTGCTTGACCGTTTGATTGGGGATGATAAGCTGGTGTAAATATGTGTTGTATTCCCCTCCTTACAAAATTGTGAAAAATGTAAACTGGTAAACTGTGTACCATTGTCCGAAACAAAAGTTTTTGGTTGCCCATATCTACAAATGAACTCGTGCAAATGGTTAATTATTTGATTAGTGGATATTGTTCATGTTTGCGCCACTTCTGGGCATTTTTAGTAAGCGTCTACCATAATAAAATATTTGGACTTTGTGCAATTGGCCATGAGCTTAGCTTAGCTTTGTTAGCTGTTTAACAAAAATGCTTATGGCTGCGTCAATCCTTGGCCAGTAAACGTACGATCACGCAATGGCTTTCATGCGTTCGCTAACTTGATGTCTCCTATGTAACTGTTTAAGGATTCGTTTACGAAAAATTTCAGGAACTACCAGTCGATCTGCATACATGAGACAATCATCGATGACGGAAAATGAATGTTTGCGGTTGAAAAATAGTTCTCCGTGGGTCGAAAGCTGTTTTGATGATTTCAGGCCATCCTTAATTGATGTGTTTGATGATTTTACAAAGTGTATGATCTCTTAACGTGGCTTCTTTTACCACCTTAAGTGTAACTGGTAAAGTGTTTACGTTATCCTGAAGAATCGGAATCGTGTAAGCAGTGGTTTATATCTGTTAATAAAGTGAATCTATGTCCGTATTAGAGGGCTGCACGAATGGATTCGAAACACCAACAAAATATTCGCGGCCGTCCAATTACAGTACCTACTTGTTTCTGTCGTTTGCGAATAAGCGCAAGTAGAGCACAACCATAAACAGAACCAATGCAATACTTATTCGTAGCGACAATTACATGATCTTAAAAAGGTTCTGCAAATAGTGTACACTACTTGCGAATACTTCGAATATAATCGAAATATACCCTGCAGGCAAAATTAAACTAGTATGAAAATAAACTAGTTGCTCAACTCGTATGTAAAGGAAAAAATTCAACTAGTTGGTTTTCTACTAGTTGATCAACTGGTAGGAAACGGACAAAGGTATACTAGTTGGTTTTCTACTACTTGATCAACTGGTATGAAACGGACAAAATTCTACTAGTTAGATATCTACTAGTTGATCAACCGCTTCTAAAAAGACAAAATCATACTAGTTGGTATTCTACTAGTAATATACCAATTTATGTATTAACTGAATATAGCAGTTTGTGCAATTCTATCACAAACTAAGCTTTATTGGCGAGAATAGTTATTACCAATTTGCCAAAAAGAAACAACCATTTCTCACAAAAGAAATATTTTTAAGGGTTTTCATTTATTTTTGTGCAAGGGTATACAAGAACAATTTAATACATACATATATATTTGCAGCAGGTGGCAAGAAGAGTTTAAGAGAGTTTAGTTAATTGATTTGGTTTCATCCAAATCGGAGATTCTATTATCCAACTGCCGCAGTAAAACGAAGCCATTATTCTACCTTACTATACATCTTTGCGTGTACTGTGTATAATATGTACTAAATGTAACTTTAAAAAGTACTGAGCTAATTAAAGTGGGCTTTATTAAATGAACTAAAATGCTATTTTTTTCACCTAGATGAAGTGGCATTTTTCTAGTATTATTCTGACTGGTATTCTTCTAGTATGAAGCTGATGTGTTGTCTACTGGTATGAAACTGAGTGGTATTTTTCTAGTATGAAGCTTATGCAAGGAAAGACAATTGCCATCTCGTAGGCCATCGCCACGTTAAAACTACCAGTGGCTTTCAAGTAAAATGTATAGTTGGGCAACTAGATGCCGACATTTTCAAACTGGTAGAATTGTAGTATGCAACTAGTTGTTTTGACTGCAGGGCGATTATGGACGCATTCTCTAACCAATTTTAATGAAAATTGGCGCAGTTCTATTTGAGAACAAAATTTATGTTAGCGTACAAAAGAGACAAGTTTTTAGTTTATTATGATAGGAAAAAAGAATAAATAAATATTTATGAAATCCAATAATAAAAATTATTTTTGATCAAAAAAATAAAAATCATAAAATATCGATCAAGTTTCCTCGGAAAAATTTAAATCCAGTAATAAAAATTATTTTTATCGAAAAAATAAAAATCATAAAATATCAATCAAATTTCATCGAAAAAATAAAAATCAAATTATAACGATTAAAAATGATAATCGTTACGGTCCCTGTTCTAAAGTATATCCGATTTCCTATAAGTTAGAAGGTATAGCTGAGAGCCGATAACTGAACTATTCGCTTGCCTTGGATTGCATCCTAGAATGTAACCGATTTCCTATAAATTAGAAGGTATAGCTGAGAGCCGATAACTGAACTCTTCGCTTACGTTAATTGCATTCTAGAATTTATACAAGTTCCTATACGTTGGCAGCCACACAACGTAGAGTTTAAATGAAATCATATTTTTTTTTGGAATGCATACTATAATGCAAGTTTTTCGTACCACTGAGAAGTTAAATTGGTGTGTTCGTGTGTGTGTAATGAGCAAGCAAAAAATTTGAACTAATTGTTAATAACTTTATTGGAATAAAAAAGCTAAGCTCCGCCTTCTGATTCGCGTTCCTAAGATCAAATCAATTGATAACACGCTTGAAAAAAAATTTTTTATTCGTGATTCAGCCAAATAAAAATCACGCAACCCTGCTACATACCAAGAAGTAAGATATGCGATAGCAGTGAAATTCTTTTTGTAAAAAGGCTATCTCTCGAAACATGCATAGAACTGTCTCAGGCGCTCTTTGCTTTAGATAGTTGTTTACATTTAAGTGTGAAATTAATACGGAAGTAGAAGGTGGCTTTTCAACTAAAAATATCTCGGGAAAACTATTATTATTTTTTTTTTTTTTCGGATATATTATTTTATTGTATCATTCTTTGAGAATATAACAATTTTTATAAAATCTTAACCTAAAATACAACTCGTTATTCGTTGCCACTGCTTCAAATAACATTTGGATGAAGAGCAATTTTATTTAATATAAAATAAATACTTGTGAAGACATACATATCTGTAGTAGTATACTTATCTGAGTATTTTTTGGATTTACTTATAGTATTTATGTACGTTATTTCATTTTATATTCGGCTTGATGTTCTTCATTTTCATTATATAGTATGTATTTATGCTGTCAGAATGGAGTGGAATTCCAATCAGCTGGTTGTATAGTATTAAAAGTTCGACCGACTTGAGGACAGGATCCTCGAGGAAACAATTGTGTGTTGCAAAAGTAAATGCTGTTGCAGTTTACGGATTGGAAGGAATTCCAATAAGCTGCATGTATGAAATTGGGAGTTTTTACGGCCTAATGGGATAGGATCGTACGGAACACTCATGTATTAGTAAAGGCTGTTGCAGCTTTTGGAATGGAAGGAATTGCAGTAAGTTGCATTTTTTTAAATTTGGAGGTTGTACGACCTAATAGGATAGGCTCCTCGAAGTTTTAATTTTAGTGGCTCTAGCCTTGGTCACAATTGAGCAGAATATCCTTTCTTTTTAACCGCTTAGGATACCTCTGTTCTAATAGATTCTTAGCCAATATGTTTGGATGGTTGACTAGCCTGCTTGTGTAATTAGATTGTATTTTTGTTATTTCTTCACTCACAGTGTTTATCTTTAGGTCGCTATGGATTACGGAATTTTTCATATACCAAGGCGCTCTACATATTGACCTTAACGTTTTTGATTGCAGTCGTTGGATTCTTTCTAAGGTGGATTTGGATGCAGAACCCCAAAGTTGCATCCCATATATCCAAGATGGTTTAATCACCATGTTAAAGCTCAATTTGGATTTTGGACCAATTATCCATTGTAATTTGTTTATTTTCAACTTAGATTGAACTATTTTGTTATCAATGTGATTTTTCCATGTCAATCTTCTATCCAGTGTGATACCAAGGTATGTTACGAAGTCTTTCTGGGGTATCGTTTCTCCATTTATTGTAACTGAAGGGCATGTGTCTCTTTTTAGCGTAAAAGTTACTTGGATGCATTTGGACTCATTGACTTTAATTCTCCAGGTCGAAAGCCACTCCTCTAGTGTTTTTAGATGGTGCTGTAGTCGACTTGTAGCCACGATGGGATTTGAGTGGACGCTTAGAATTGCTGTGCCATCCGCAAAAGTTGATGTTAGAAGATTTTCGTTTGTTGGCAGATCACTTGTAAAAATTAAGTATAGAATGGGACCTAAAACGCTTCCTTGTGGGACTCCTGCAGATATATAGTAACTTCCTGTGGTATAGCTTTTTTGCCTTACTCGGAATTTTCTTTCAGTTAGAAAGCATTCTAGAATCGCGCAAATGTTACATGGAAGTGTGCGTCTTAGTTTGTAGAATAGCCCTTCCATCCATACTTTGTCGAAGGCCTGTGCCACATCTAAGAATACTGCTGTGCAATATCGTTTGGTTTCAAAAGCGGACCGTATGTTTGATACGATTCTATGCACTTGCTCTATCGTACCATGTTTCTCTCTAAAGCCAAATTGGTGACTTGGTATGGTCCATGCAATTCCAAGATGGGCTGCATTTTTCTCAGCAACAATTTTTCAAATATTTTGGAAAAAATTGAGATTAGGCTTATTGGTCTATAAGAGCTCACCACTGTCGGGTTTTTGCCTGGTTTGGGAATCATTATTATTTCGGATAGTTTCCACGTTTCAGGAAAGTGGCATAGGTTTAGGAGACTGTTGAAAATATATATAGCATTTTCAGGTCAAATGAAGCCTTTTTTAAGTCAAGTGAAACTTTTTTCAAGTCAAGTGAAACCTTTTTCAAATTAAGTGAAACCTTTTTCAAATAAAATGAAACCTTTTCAATTTAAGTGAAACTTTTTTCATTTAAAATGAACCTTTTTTCATTTCAAATGAAACTTTTTTCATTTCAAATGAAACCTTTTTCAAATTAAATGAAACTTTGTTTAGTTAATACAATAATATTCTTATATGCATTTTTTGAACACGGCTTTTACACATCGAAAGTTAACAATTCAAAATATTTTACACAATTTGCACTCTAGCTAGCTATATGTATAAAAGTTCGACATCACCTCAGAACTTTTTGCATTTCAATGTTTTTGTTGTTTTATTGTTTGTATCCCAGCAAACATTCGGACTCATATAAGCGTCAGTAAACATTTCTTAAGCTTATATACCACATAAGCCGCTGTGGTGCTGTGGGTAGAGTGCTCGCCTGCTATGCCAGAAGTCTCGGGTTCAAACCACAGTCCGAGCAAACACCAAAAAAATTTCTAATTAGTAAAAATCCAATTATTGGGTTTTTAAGAGCAGCAGTCTCTCGACAGTGGGCGGCATACCCTCCAAATGTATTCCTGCCATGAAAAAGCTTATCACAAAAAATGCATTCGCCGTTCGGAGCCGGCATAAAACTGTAGGTCCACCCAATTGGTAGGAAAAACAAAAGGAGCGCACCTCGAATTGGGAGAGAAGCTCGGCCATAAAACTCGTCAGAGTTATAATAGCACCATTGTATTATATTATTATTTTATACCACATATGTCACATCTATATATTTCGGACTCATATCAGACTCCAAATTATGATAATTTCAAGAATGTTTGCTGGGCTGAAAGAGCTTGATCTACTTAATTTTAGTATATATATATATATACATCATGTACATATATAAAAATAATGAAACCAATAACAAACTAAACAATTAAATTGTTGTTTTGATTATTTTGCAAATATCTATATATAGGTACATATATATTGTTGTACATAGTTACCACTACTAACATTCAAAGTTCGATAACTTTCGATGTGTAAAAGCCGTGTACAAAAAATTTATATAAGAATGTTATTGTATAGCATTTTCAGGTCAAATGAAACCTTTTTCAAGTCAAGTGAAACTTTTTTCAAGTCAAGTGAAACCTTTTTCAAATTAAGTGAAACCTTTTTCAAATAAAATGAAACCTTTTTCAATTTAAGTGAAACTTTTTTCATTTCAAATGAAACTTTTTTCATTTCAAATGAAACCTTTTTCAAATTAAATGAAACCTTGTTTAGTTAATACAATAACATTCTTATATAAATTTTTTGAACACGGCCTTTACACATCGAACGTTAACAATTCAAAATATTTTACAAAATTTGCACTCTAAGCTAGCGATATGTATAAAAGTTCAACATCACCTGAGAACTTTTTGCATTTCAATGTTTTTGTTGTTTTATTGTTGGTTGAATTAACAATGAATTGATTATTGGTAATTTTTACTCTTGAGAAATGTTAGAAACGTTGAATTGCACGCTCAGTTAACCACCCAACTATCTTCAAGACTTAACGGAGTTCCTCTCACACTCCGAATTAGGAGAGCTTAATATCCCAGCAAACATTCGGACTCATATAAGCGTCAGTAAACATTTCTTAAGCTTATATACCACATAAGCCTCTGTGGTGCTGTGGGTAAAGTGCTCGCCTGCTATGCCAGAAGTCTCGGGTTCAAGCCCCAGTCCGAACAAACACCAAGAAATTTTTCTAATTAGTAAAAATCCAATATTGGGTTTTTTAAGAGCAGCGGTCACCTCTCGGCAGTGGGCGGCATACCCTCCGAGTGTATTTCTGCCATGAAAAAGCTTCTCACAAAAAATGCATTCGCCGTTCGGAGCCGGCATAAAAACTGTAGGTCCACCCAATTGGTAGGAAAAACAAAAGGAGCACACCTTGAATTGGGACAGAAGCTCGGCCATAAAACTCGTCAGAGTTATAATAGTGTCATTGTATTATAATAGCGCCATTGTATTATATTATATACCACATATGTCACACCTATATATTTCGGACTTATATCAGACTCCAAATTATGAGAATTTCAAGAATGTTTGCTGGGCTGAAAGAGCTTGATCTACTTAATTTTAGTATATATATATATATATACATCATGTACATATATAAAAATAATGAAACCAATAACAAATTAAACAATCAAATTGTTGTGATTATTTTTCAAATATTTATATATAGGTACATATATATTGTTGTACATAGTTACCACTACTAACATTCAAAGTTCAATAACTTTCGATGTGTAAAACCCGTGTACAAAAAATTTATATAAGAATGTTATTGTATTAACTAAACAAGGTTTCATTTAATTTTAAAAAAGTTTCTTTTGAAATAAAAAAAAGTTTCATTTGAAATGAAAAAAGTTTCACTTAAATTGAAAAAGGTTTCATTTTATTTGAAAAAGGTTTCACTTAGTTTGAAAAGGGTTTCACTTGACTTGAAAAAAGTTTCACTTGACTTGAAAAAGGTATCATTTGACCTGAAAATGCTATACTAACTAAACCAGGTTTCATTTAATTTGAAAAAAGTTTCATTTGAAATAAAAAAAGTTTCATTTGAAATGAAAAAGGTTTCATTTGAAATGAAAAAAGTTTCGCTTAAATTGAAAAAGGTTTCATTTTATTTGAAAAAGGTTTCACTTAATTTGAAAAAGGTTTCACTTGACTTGAAAAAAGTTTCACTTGAGTTGAAAAAGGTTTGATTTGACCTGAAAATTCTATAGTAATAACTTAGTTCAACTGGAGGGAGCTGTTTTATCATTTCGCCCGTTATCCTGTCATACCCAGGTGCCTTGTTTTTCTGAATGTCATTAGAAATACCATTGATCAAGTCGTTTATATGGAATCGAAGAGCAACTGCTGGTAAGGGCGAAACAGTTTCAAGGGGGATGTTGTTGCCTTGATGAGATGTAAATACAGTTGAAAGATGACTTGCAAATGCGATTCCTTTCTCTTGGTCGCTTCGAGCAAAGTCGCCATTATGCAACCGTAATGGAGGGTCCTGCAGGACTGGCCTTTTGAAATTTTTAAGTGCGCGCCACAGGGAGTATTCTGTTGCAGGTGTGGCTGATAGTGACATCAATCTATTTTGAAAATCTGTTTCCCTGCTAGTCTCCAATAGTTCTTGAAGTTCTTTCGTGCATTTGTTTAATTCGTATTTCAGAAATGGAGAACGGAGCCTTTGCCAGTCTCTCCTAAGTTTTCTTTTCTTCAATACCAAGTTCGTGATGGCTTCCCCCTTCAGGAAACTGGGATTTTGGGCACATGTTCTTTTAATCCGTGAGTTGGTTGCTACTCTTGCTGACATTTGGAGAGCGTTAGTGAAACCGATAATCGCACTGTCCACCTCGCCAGGTGACTTGAGGCTTGCATTTAAGTTAATATGGGAACTTACGTATTTTTTGTACTTAAGCCAGTTAGTATATTTATTAGTTAAGCCAGGATTTAGTTCGTAAAAAGTTGGGGATGTGTTAATAGGTATAAGGCTAGGTGAGTGATCGGATGATAGATCGAAAAGTGGTGAATTGGGATTCTTTTATATTGTAGCGGGGGGGGGACAATATATTGCAGTTATGGTCATCCCACCAGAACTATCATCTATATGAACGGATGTTGAGTGGATGTAATCTTTGCAATATTCTTCCAGAACATGATGTCTAATTCTTTTTTTTATAAGTATACCGGTTCCACCTCTAGCTTTTCCTTCCGGGTGTTTAGTGTCGTAGAAAGCAAAGCCATCAATACTAAAATTATTGAAAACTGTCAAGTGAGTTTCGGACAATAGCATTATGTCTATTTGGTGGCTTTCTAGGAAGATCTGGAGTTCATTCCGGTGTTGGCTTACACCGTTGGCATTCCAATAACCTATATTGAGGGAATTCATAGTCTTGTTAAGATTGTTTGTAGTAGGAGGTTTTGGTTCCTAATTAATTCTTGCATCATATTTTGCATTGATTTCATATGATCTTGCATCATTTGCACAAAGCTGTTTAACGTTTTTTCCAAATTTGTAGATGGAGTGGGAATCTCCTGCGTTTCTGGCTCCTTCATACCTTTCAGGGCTTCTGAATATGTCCTGAAACGATTCTGAGGAATGTTGTTATAGGTCGTATTTGGAACATTTTGTGGTTTTGGAATTAGTTGAATCTTTGGGGTCGAGGCGCAACTAGTGGTTTTCTGAGTACTCTTTTCCTTTAAGGAGTTATACACCGGGCAGCCCCTGTAATTTGCCGTGTGGTTTTCTCCGCAATTGCTACATTTCTTTAATTGCGAGTTGTCTCTTGGTTTCACACAATCCTTGGAGGTATGTAAATCCCCACATATAACACAAACACTAGGCAAGGTGCAGTATCGCTTAGTGTGCCCAAACTCCTGACAGTTGTGGCATTGTACAGGTCCCACCCGTTTGTGTGGTTCTTCCACCGAGATATGACGGTGCAGAAGGTACCGTAGGTTGTATATGGGATGTACATCTCCCTTCTTTAAGAGTTGGAACTCTGGATCTATTTCTACTCGAAACATTGGCTGTGGTATGTTCGATTTGTTTTTTATGTTATGTACATATCGTACTTTAAACCCTTCTTCTTTTAGAGCATTCTCAATTTCAGTTGGACTTACCGAACTTTCTATTCCTTTCAACACAACAGACAGGCCGCGGCTACTCTTCAGCTGGAATGTATAGAAAGACTTCTTGTTTTTTTTCAAAGTCGTTGGTTACTTTACGCAAGTATTCCTCGCCGTACGTTTGGATTTTGACTTCCTGGATATTTCCCTTTTTAATTGGTACAATGTGGAAATTCTTCTCCCCTATCAACGCTATCAATTTGTTTACAAGTAAGCCAGAACTTGGTTCTCTCAGGTAGATTGGTGCAGGTTTGGATTTTTTTTGTGGTACTTCCGGAGTCTTATCATCCTTTTGCGCAAGGAGGCTAATTCTGTTATTGGCTAATGCTACTTGGGGTGCATCATTTGGTGATTCTTTCACCGTGGAATTTTTTAAAACTTTATTAGGTTTACCACTTTTTTCCGGGGACCGCTTTCTTTTAACTACTGATATATAGCGGTCCATTCCGGTTTGAACCTTTTCGCCCACTTTTTGCATTTCACTACTCGTTTTTGAGTTAGATGCAGCTGTTGCGTTATTTCAATTCCCTAAGGATTGAGGCAGAGGAAATTGCGGAATATTTCCAGGAATAGCGGGTGAGCAGGATCGTGCTCTTTGATCGTCTGTTTTATCTTTACGAACGTTTAGGTTGGTTTCATTGGTACTGCACCTCAATGTGAAATACCCATTGTTCCTCAATATGTTATTGTTAGAGTGAGTGCCTGGAGCACTCATGTTTTTTATTTTATTTATTTTATTTTATTTTATTTTAATCTGTTTTATTTTTATTTTATTTATTTTATTTTACTTATTTATTTGCTTTTATTTGTATTTTATTTATATAAATATATGTATATTATCAATTTGGACTTGTGCAGTGCACTAACTGCCGGCAATGCAATGCACTAACTGCCGGTAATGCAGTTCACCGGAAATGCAGGATTTCAGCTGATCCAACTGTCGAAAGGGGTTGGCAGCGCCACCTGCTGGTACAGCACAGCTGATGCAACTCTGCGCAAAACAAAATGTTGCTTAGTATTTATGTATTTATATGTTTATCTTTATGTATGTATATATGTATATAGATAAGTATTTATTAAAGCTACTAAGTTCTTAAATACTTATCTTTTGTAGAACTTTCACGATCCCGGAGAGGAAAATCGCTTCCCAAATTTCTCGGCACAAATTTTAAAAGCCGATTAATAATAAGTCTTGGAAAATTAATAGAAAAATCACGGAGCGATGCAATTTGGCTTATGAAGCTGCCAGTGTTGCCGCGCTTACTATTATTTGAATAAAAAGTTTATATTTGTTAATCAGCCCCCATAAACTTTCCCTGTGAATTTTATTAAAGATTCCCGATATTATATAAGTTACAAGCAGGGACCGAAAATAACGGTTATTTTTTTTTGGGTGGTGAAAAGGTTACGCAAAAATAACCTTTATCTTCTTTTGGGAATTTTTAACCATTATCATGAGAAAAAATTTTTTTTGGTCATTAATAACCATTATAACAACCAAAAAACTGTTTTTGGCTTGAATAACCGTTATGGCAACCAAAAAACTCTTTTGGGCCTGAATAACCGTTATTTAGATTTTTATACTCAGCTGTACTAGTACACAGAGTATTATAGTTTTGATGGATGATGGTGGATTGTAACAGAATGAAATAATCGAGATAGATATAGACTTATATATATCAAAATGATCAGGGTGAAAAGAGAAATCGATTGAGCCATGTCCGTCCGTCTGTCCGTCTGTGAGCACGATAACTCGCGCAAAAATTGAGATATTTTGATGAAATTTGAAATGTAAGTTGGTATCAAGACAGGAACGGATGGTATTGAAAATGGGCGAAATCGGACCATGACCACGCCCACCTCCCCTATATAGTAAAAATCGGAAATTTTGTATCTCAGTCACTAATAGAGCTAGAGTGATAAAATTTCACACACGTATTGAGCTCAGGCCCTTATGAAGAAATATGGTGAAATTTTGGAAAACGGGCGGTGCCACGCCCACTTATTAAAGGGCAAACATTGAAAGTTTTATAAGTCATAACTCAGAAACCGTTGAAGATATATCGATGAATTTTGGTAGGCGTGATATACTTACTTAGGCAAATGTTTTGACGAAAAATTGCCAAAATCGGTTGACGACCACGCCCACTTTTATATATGGGTCTTATAAAGTGACCTAATAAAAACATTTTAAGCGATATCTCTGTCAAATATAAAGATATATCATTGAAGTTTTATGGAAGGTGTCCAACTATGGACATATAACAAAAAATACAAAAATTTTGGAAAATGGGCGTGGCACCGCCTCCTTTTAGAAGCAGCAATATACGAGATTTCTGAGCCCATAACTCGACAAATAATCGATATATTATGACGAAACTTGGTGTATACACTTTCACTACTTGTAGTAATACATGTTCAAAATTTTAGCGAAATCGGTTGACGACCACGCCCACTTTTATATATGGGTATTATAAAATGACCTAATAAAAACATTTTAAGCGATATCTTTGTCAAATATAAATATAATTCATTGAAATGTTGTGGCATGAGTTCTACAATAGATCGGAATCAAAAAATAGAAAAATTTCGGAAAATGGGCGTGGCACCGCCTCTTTTCAGACAAAGGAATCAACGAGATTTCGGAGCCCATAACTCGACAAATAATTGAGATATTATGACGAAACTTGGTTTATACACTTTTATAACTTGTGTTAATAGACACGCAAAAATTTATTGAAATCGGTTTATGACCACGCCTACTTTTTAACGAAGATATTTCTGGAACACCCTTTGGGAATTTGTAACGTGACATCTTTGTAACTGGAAGTCATAAAGGAATTAAATTTTGCACAAAGAATAATATTCATATGCTTAATATATAATACTATATAATACAATGGCGCTATTATAACTCTGACGAGTTTTATGGCCGAGCTTCTCTCCCAATTCGAGGTGTGCTCCTTTTTGTTTTTCCTACTAATTGGGTGGACCTACAGTTTTATGCCGGCTCCGAACGGCGAATGCATTTTTTGTGAGAAGCTTCTTCATGGCAGAAATACTCTCGGAGGGTATGCCGCCCACTGCCGAGAGGTGACCGCTGCTCATAAAAAACTCAATAATTGGTTTTTTACTAATTAGAAAAATTTGTTTGGCTCGGACCGTGGTTTGAACCCGAGACCTCTGGCATAGCAGGCGAGCACTCTACCCACTGCACCACAGCGGCCACATATGCTTAGTTGGATGATAAAAATTTAGAAAATGGGCGTGGCTACGCCCACTTTATGCAGCACTCGATTTATATAAAGTACCTACACCGTGTTTCCATCAAACGCAAACAAACAATGAAAGCATACAGCTGAGTATCTAATGTTCTATTCCACTCGAACTTAGGCTTCCTTACTTGTTATTTTTTTTTTTGGTCAGCTATAAAAATCTAGTCTATTTATTTGTCAATATTTCTGGACAATATTGGTATGAAATGAAAGGTGTTAAGCAGGGCTATTACATAGAGGTGTATTTGTTAAAGATTCGTAGGTCGGGTTCCCAGTTATGGGTGAAAAAGTGGACCCGGATGCCCTGGAATGTTTTAAGCAAATTGGTATCAAATGAAAAGAGGTAATCAGAGCTACAATCCCTGCTCAAAACCTTTCATTTTATACCAATATTGTCCAGAAATATTGACATATAAATAGACTAGATTTTTATAGCTGACCAAAAAAAGAATAAAAATCTGAATAACGGTTATTCAGGCCCAAATCAGTTTTTTGGTTGCCATAACGGTTATTCAAGCCCAAAACACTTTTGGTTTCCATAACGGTTATTTAAGCCCAAAACAGTTTTTTGGTTGTTATAATGGTTATTAAGGACCAAAAAAATTTTTTTTCTCATGATAATGGTTATATATGACTTTTACCCCATTTATCTCATAACCGTTACGTCCCTGGTTACAAGCACTTGTCCGAAAACGGAAAGAGCAACCTAATATTGTGTAGAATACCCTTCTGCGTTGGCTGCCGCATTACACCGAAGTCTACCCCTATCCTGTACATGAATAATTGGAAATGTGTGCTCTCAGAAAAAATTCGTGTCGGCCGAGATTACCAGGCTGTATGTCCTCCTTTAATACCAGAAAATGAACGTAAACCAGAGGGATTGAATGATCGCGCACTTTTGGTATGGTCACCAACAAGGGAAATACCAGATGCTAAACGTAAGTAAGCATACATACATACATAAGCCGAACCTTGGTGCACAAATCCTTAGGGTACAGCCAGACAACGCAAGAAAGTACTTTCAGAAAGAGAAAAATTAAAACTTTTGTTTTTGTTTCTTTAAAAAAAAAATAAATCCAAACATTTGAATTTTTCACTTTCTGAAAGTACTTTCTTGCGTCGTCTGGCTGTACCCTTACTTTACAAAAGTAATGAAAGTGTGGTATTAACATTGCATCAACAAAACAAAAATAAAGAAAATATAAATTAGTGCTATAAATGCATATTTCATTCTGAGACCATAAAAATTATCACAAATATAAAAATCACTCATAATAACAAGTATTGAGCGATGAAACAAATTTTCAATCTTCAATAACAATTACACTGTAGGTAAATTTTTAACTTTTGAAATATCACAGAGAAACGCCGAAACACATAAACAAGATTCGCTAATTAAACAGCTAAGGACATGCAACTTTGGAGAATTTCTACCTTAATATATTCCCTGGAAATTGTCAAGATCGGGTCACTATAACATATAGCTCCCATACAACTGATTGCTCAGATATATGGTTTTGCACTTTTATTTTTTATAACTCCGAAAATAGTCATTCTGCGTGAAAAAGCAGCATAAACACTTTCATTCAAAATGAATAGGTGACAAATTTTCTCATATACGATTTCCACGTATCTGCATCAGTTATTGCACTTTTGTGCAACCAAAGTTGAAATTTCACCATAGGCATTTTTTCAAGCCCAATAACTCATATCGTATTAAATGAATTAGTTGATATTTATATACTCTTACAGATAATTAAAAGAACTATTACACAGTTTTTAAATGAAGAAAATGTTTACATGTTTGAGGATTTTATACGCATTTGAATAATTTTTTTTGTTAATTTTTCATAAACTTTTTCTCCAAATAATGCCTAAAAGTATGCTTCAATTGTTTTCAAACAATAGTTTTCTAGGAAAATTTTATTATAAATGCATATAAAATCCTGAAACATGCATATATTTTCTTAATTTAAAAACTGCGTAATAGTTCTTTTAATTCTCTGTAAGACGATATAAGGATCACCTAATTCATTTAATACGATATATGAGTTATTGGGCTTGAAAAAAATGCCTATGGTGAAATTTCAACTTTGGTTGCACAGTGCAATAACTGATGGAGCATTCCATCGTTTGTACGGGACAAATTGTACGAATTTTTACAGTTTTGGATTTGTGGCCGCTGTGGTGTAGTGGGTAGAGTGCTCGCCTGCTATGTCAAAGGTCTCGGGTTCAAACGTCAGTCCGAGCAAAACACCAAAAAATTTTTTCTAATTAGTAAAAATCCAATTATTGGGTTTTTTTAAGAGCAGCGGTCACCTCTTGGCAGTGGGCGGCATACCCTCTGAGCAGTGGCGGACCTAGCATAAATTGCCTGGTCAAGCCTATGTGTGAAGCATAACCATTAGCCATTTATGTAATTTCCTTTGCTGTATTATTTAAAAGTCTGATTGCGTTCCGTCATTGACTTTGATTTAGAGTTCCCGATTTCTTTTTAACATATTCGAGTGGCCCGAATAAATGCTTTTCAATGCTCGAACGCTCGTTTGTTTTTTTATTACGCGTATGTTTGTACGGGCATTTTAACAATTCGGGTATTTGAAGATCGTTTTTCCTCGTTTATTTTTTTTTTTTTTGTTTTTTTCATATGTATTTTTTATTTTTGTTTTCCTGATACACATTTTTTTGTTTGTATACTCAGAGAAAAGGAATCAAAAATAAAATTTTTATTTTTATAATGCACGTTTTAAACAAAGTCAATTTTATTTTATAAATGAAAATTTTACATTAAAAATTAAATTTTTTTAATTAAAATGTATTTAGGATTTAAAAAGAAACATGTTTAAATTTAAAATTAAAATTAATGGAATAAAAACGAAAGTTTTTCCTTCAAAATCTCATAGTGCTTAAAATAAAAATAAACATTTTGAAATTAAAATTGTTTTTTCTTTATTTTGCAATTTTACTCTGAACATTTTTAAAATAAAAAATTTCGTATTTACATAATTCTTAAATATAAAAACGTGCGCTAGGGAAATCTTACACGAATGCGCAGAGGTATTTTTAGTTTCCTTATACCGACGGAAATTTCAGCAGTAGCAAGTGCATTTGCTTATTGCCTAAAAAATGGGTGCTTTAGTGTTTGAAAAACTGAGGTCCAATTTGATTTCCACCGCTTTTTAAAATTATCTTGATATTGTGCCAATAGTCGTCAAAAATCACAATCAACCCTTTTATAATCTGGTATTTGATATTTATGTTTGCATGCATATGCAGATGTAAGAAATTATGTGCATAAGTATGTACCTACATGCAAACGAAAATCAAATCAAACATGCATATGGCTGTGAATACTGAACTTTTGAATGCCGAAGCCAGCTTCATGCTCGCATACAAATTTGATGTGAAAAATAAAGTGCTTTGCAAGTTTTTTTTTCAATTTAAGTCTGAAAATAAGCAATTGGTTTCTCCTTAGCGAAAGCGATAAAACAAGCTATGTTATTCTGTTTTGAAAGCCACGTAAAAGATAATGTGTGGAAACGTTGAAGCATGCTCACTGTGCTGTGATTGGCTGTACAAACAAAATACACATTGTGAGGTGGATTGGTGGTGTATTTGCGCTATTTTCTTAGCAGGCTTTTAGGGGCATGTTACAGTGGGGGCTATATTATTGTGAACTTAAATAGTAAACACATTTGAAACGTAAAATAACCAGATTTTAATGAATTTTTATGAAATAAACGAAAATGTCTACGCAAGCCGGGCTTCTCGGCTTGTATGAAGCGACCGCCTCTGCCTCCGAGTGTATTTCTGCCATGAAAAAGCATGGACTGTAGGTCCACCCAATTAGCAGGAAAAACAAAAAGGAGCACATCTCGAATTGGGAGAGAAGCTCGGCCATAAAACTCGTCAGAGTTATAATAGCGCCATTGTATTATATTATTACTAGCCGGACCCGTGCGCATCTTGCGCAAAATTAACAAAACATATGTACGTGGCGCCAGTCGGTATGATTTGTGCTGTCACGCCCATTTTAAAAAATTTATTATTTATTTGGTTTGGTGGAACTTATGGAACTTTCAATGAATTACCTATATATATTTGACAAATATATCGCATAAAATGTTTTTATTATACCTATGTAGGTATGTGCATTATATTTTTATATATTTTTTTACATATATTTTTATGTACATATATGTGGTCCCTGCCGACTTGGGTATTTTATTCCACACGTTGGCCCTGGCAAGCAAATCTGTGGCCGAAGCTTAATCGATTTATCTGCTACAGTTCCTGAGTTTTGAAAATTGAGTCTTTGAAAATTTGCCCCTCTTGGCCTATTTTTTTTTTAAATTTCAGCTTATTTCCTCATAGCGGCATAAGGTCATTGCATGGATGAAATTCCATCACTCGGGCTTTATTAGTGACTTAATTATCATGTTTTACGTGTTTTTCGTATATGCCTTATTTTCAACCCCAACCTTCTCTGTTCCCATTAGAATCTGTGTACCAAATTTCGTTGAGATATTTCTATTTTTGCGCCAGTTAGATTATGTACGGCCGGCCGTTCAATCATTTTTTTTTTCATCCTGATCGTTTTGATTTATGTACATATGTAAGTCCATATCTATCTCAATTATTTTATGGTCTTACGTACAACCGCTATTTGATCAAAAGTATAAATACATATACATATAATGTACTACGTACAGCTGTGTATAAATAAGCACATCCCATGCTGAAAAACCCCCATTCAGCGTAAGTATGAATACACACGTGTTCGCCTAAAATAATGTGATGTTTACATACAAACATACAGCTGAAGCTTATAAAAGTGTTTTAAAATATACACAACTGTTTAACTGGAGCACTCTTGTTAGAAGGCATAGTTTTAGGCGCAAATCTTTTAGTTTAAATTTAAACATTTTATTTTTGCAACATACTATTAAAAAAGTACCACGCCCAATAAAACAACAATTATGTGAGCAGAAAAAGGGATATTTGCATAAAGACACCAATTAGAAATAATATATATGATGATAAAAGAAAATATACACGAACAGCTGTTCAACTGGCGCGACATCTACATTTGAAATTTAAATTTAATTTGTAGTGTGTTAGAATAAGGCGCAAATCTTTTAGTTTAACACGTTGGCTGCCACTGCACTGGTACATGGGGTTGGTTTTTCGTCGTGATCACCGGTGATACACTGGCAGCCAACGTTTTAAATATTTTATTTTTGCAAAATACTATTAAAAAAGTACCACGCCCAATAAAACACCGTTTAACATGCATAGCTAATTCATACATTTAAAACGATGCCTTACTTATTAATTTTGGTAAATTATGTGTGCAGAAAAGGGATTGCAAAAAAACACCAATTAGAAATAATATATATGATTATTATTATTATTATTATTATTATTATTATTATTATTATTATTATTATTATTATTATTATTATTATTATTATTATTATTATTATCATTATTATTATTATTATTATTATTATTATTATTATTATTATTACTATTATTATTATTATTATTATTATTATTATTATTATTATTATTATTATTATTATTATTATTATTATTATCATTATTATTATTATTATTATTATTATTATTATTATTATTATTATTATTATTATTATTATTATTATTATTATTATTATTATTATTATTATTATTATTATCATTATTATTATTATTATTATTATTATTATTATTATTATTATTATTATTATTATTATTATTATTATTATTATTATTATTATTATTATTATTATTATTATTACTATTATTATTATTATTATTATTATTATTATTATTATTATTATTATTATTATTATTATTATTATTATTATTATTATTATTATTATTATTATTATTATTATTATTATTATTATTATTACTATTATTATTATTATTATTATTATTATTATTTTTATTATTATTATTATTATTATTATTATTATCATTATTATTATTATTATTATTATTATTATTATTATTATTATTATTATTATTATTATTATTATTATTATTATTATTATCATTATTATTATTATTATTATTATTATTATTATTATTATTATTATTATTATTATTATTATCATTATTATTATTATTATTATCATTATTATTATTATTATTATTATTATTATTATTATTATTATTATTATTATTATTATTATTATTATTATTATTATTATTATTATTATTATTATTATTATTATTATTATTATTATTATTATTATTATTATTATTATTATTATTATTATTATTATTATTATTATTATTATTATTATTATTATTATTATTATTATTATTATTATTATTATTATTATTATTATTATTATTATTATTATTATTATTATTATTATTATTATTATTATTATTATTATTATTATTATTATTATTATTATTATTATTATTATTATTATTATTATTATTATTATTATTATTATTATTATTATTATTATTATTATTATTATTATTATTATTATTATTATTATTATTATTATTATTATTATTATTATTATTATTATTATTATTATTATTATTATTATTATTATTATTATTATTATTATTATTATTATTATTATTATTATTATTATTATTATTATTATTATTATTATTATTATTATTATTATTATTATTATTATTATTATTATTATTATTATTATTATTATTATTATTATTATTATTATTATTATTATTATTATTATTATTATTATTATTATTATTATTATTATTATTATTATTATTATTATTATTATTATTATTATTATTATTATTATTATTATTATTATTATTATTATTATTATTATTATTATTATTATTATTATTATTATTATTATTATTATTATTATTATTATTATTATTATTATTATTATTATTATTATTATTATTATTATTATTATTATTATTATTATTATTATTATTATTATTATTATTATTATTATTATTATTATTATTATTATTATTATTATTATTATTATTATTATTATTATTATTATTATTATTATTATTATTATTATTATTATTATTATTATTGTTATTATTATTATTATTATTATTATTATTATTATTATTATTGTTATTATTATTATTATTATTATTATTATTATTATTATTATTATTATTATTATTATTATTATTATTATTATTATTATTATTATTATTATTATTATTATTATTATTATTATTATTATTATTATTATTATTATTATTATTAATTATTATTATTATTATTATTATTATTATTATTATTATTATTATTACTATTATTATTATTATTATTATTATTATTATTATTATTATTATTATTATTATTATT